>QRFJ01000110.1:489915-518329 GCA_006176705.1 Cocos nucifera | reverse complement strand
GTGATCCTTCTAAATATCCATAATAGTAATGGTCCAATTCCCCGGTGATCCACCAGGATGAGCATTAAATATTTGCTAAAAATTTCATCACTTTTTGAAATAATTCAGGTTTTGATAATAGGCTCTGCAAAAAAGAAAATAGGAGAGTTCTGCATTTTTAAAATAACTAAAAAGGGTTTCTATATACCTAAAACAATTAAAAATTTTTATCTAAAGGATAGTATTCCTTAAAATAATTAAGAACAGGCTTCCTGAAATAATCTTTTACCTTCTAGAAATTTCTAAATAGGTGGCTTTAAATATTTTTTTTCTAAAATATTTAAAAGAGTTTAGTGCTGGTAATATTTCTTAACAATTTTAATGTGCAGGGACTTTGTTATGAGATTCTAATGACAGCTTCAAATATTCTCTTATAACTTGTACACATCCATAAAATAATTTCTACATGAGGATTAAATCAGTTTTTCCAAAATAATTTTTACATGAGACTTTCAATCAAATAACAAAGGTCTCATTCCTAAAGTACATCTTGGTTAAAAGTCCAATTATATAAAATCTGTGTAAGCAAAAGAGTACTAAAAAACCATTTCAAGTTTGTGCATAGAATACAAATCTTCTTGATCTTTTTCATGGCAATATGTATGACTCCAATCATCTACTCTAAGAGGTAACCACTACTTTATAACATTTATAGCTGACTTCTCCTGTATATAATATATCTAATCAATCTAAGAGAGAAAACACCTGATAAATTTTTAAGATCTTTAGAATCAAAGTAGAAATCCAAACCAAGAAAATTTTAAAAGAATTAGATTTGATCGAGGTGGTAACTTTATACTCGAATGAAATGAGCTTAATGATTGGTTTAGAACTCGAAGTTGAGTTCAATAAACTTTTTTTTCTTAGTCTTGTGAATTTCTATTGGAATATCATTAAGGTTTTTGTTTTTCGAGTTCGATTAATTGTTATTGTAACGCTCCAAATTCGGCAAATAATATGGCATTCTATAGTGAGGTATCACCTCGATAGTACGAAGCCAATATTCATTTATCTAAATTAATAAGAGATGCATATAAATAAATGAAATAAAAAGGTTCAAATCAAATTCTTAATTAAACCAAAACTGGTTCAGAGCACTAAATCCAAAAACCAAAAACCAAGATTCAAGTCTCAAATTCATAAATGATCCATTGCATTGCTCATGATCATTTTATTAAACTAAGTTCAGCTACAAAAAATTTTTAAACTTACTACACAGATTTCCAAGCTTGGATGCTTCATCAGTTCTAACTTTATTCCTCTATAAAAAAAAAAATAAAAATATATGAATTATACTAGCTCAATAAGTAAAATCCATACTTTCTTACCGATCAAGCATAAGTATTTTCATGATAATGCAATAATTAAAAAATAACAAGTATTATAAAAATAAAGTATTTTATAGAGCATAATATAAAATAGGTATAAACCAATCATGAATGCATAAAATCATAAGAATTTTATTAACATGATTCGTAAAATCATTCTTGATCATATATTCATATCATATTTTTAAAATCTTGCTACAGATATTCGTGCTAAGATCATTGTATATACCTATGATAGGGTCATATATTTTTAATCACAGGATTCTTATTTTCTTGGTGCCAACTTAGTACCTATTGGCGGGGTCATGTTTCTTATGAAGCTAGCTTTGGATATTGACTTTTTCAAAACGAATTCATTCATAGCTACTTGAGAGCTTTTTAAAATTTTATATCTTTTTCTTAAAAAATACATATATTTAGATAAAAAATATTTTAAATTCATGATTCATAAACATGCTATGTACTTAAAACATATCCATAAAATCAATGATCAAAATAAAATGATTTTCATATCTCATATGCTGATTTTTATTTTATAAAAATATTGAATTTATATAATAATTTATTTGCATAAAAAGATATGATAATTAAATTAAAAATAAAGTAAAGAACGTAAGTTTCTACTTATCTCGATCATCCTAGATCTTCAGACTTCTATAATAATTCTATTTAAAATATCAAAAATATGATCAATTTTCTATCTAATGAATTCAATAAGATTAAATCATTAGAAAAAAAATTATTGATTGGATGTGGTATGACCGTCTGCACACCAAAGAATTCAAGATCTTCTAGTCGGGGGGGTAGATTTAAGTTAATCAAGAAATCATAAAAAAATAATCAAATCAAAGTCAAGATTGATTAATAGGATTCATCAATAATGAATTCTTAGGATACTTACATGGATAGAGTGGGCTTGAAATATGACATGGATTTCAAAGCATCTTTTGGATCATCTTGTAGCAGTCAAGATGGTCCCTAAAGAGAAAGATATGCTCCATATTGGAGTCCCTTGATCTTCTTAGAGAGAAAGTAGAGAGAGAAAGTAGAGAGGATCTTTGTATTCTTTAGAAGAGGCAATTATGATCGAGATCATCAAGGATCATGTTTGGATGACTCAATAGGAATTGTTCGTAATCAAATGCTAAAAGTTTCTGATAAGGATCGGACTGGAATTTGACCTATTGCATGAATTTCAAAGCAGTCTAGGGTCATCTCTGTTTTCATCTCAGTTCAACTAGGTTCATGAATCAAATAGAGAGAAAAAAGAAAGAAAATAGAGAGAAATCTTAAAGAGAGAAGGAGAAACAAAATTATTTTCTCTTTCCCTTTCTTTTCTTTCTTCTCTTCTTCTTTCTTTTCTTTTCTTTTTCTTGGTTGGACAAAGGAGAGCATTGCGAAGATGGTTCTTGGCCAGAGACCGGCGATATGACAGGGATAGGCGGCCGAGATGGGTGGCGGTGGAGAGAAAAGATAGCCGATGATAGGGTTCGGCCGGCAAAAATCATTGAAAACTTTAGAAAATAGGGGATCCATCTCTTTTCTTTGATTTTTTGTCAACAACCAATCATTGGCATCAAGACCTCTAGGGTGGGTAGCTGGTAGGTGTGGTTATAATTTAGTGGGGGTGGCACCACGGACGATGGAGCCGATGGCCAAGAAAAAGGGGAAACAGGACTCGACCAATTGGAGAAAATTAGAGGATTTTCATGGTGGATTTTTGTGAATCTGATGGCTCACGGCAACAGCCAAGGCGGGAAGAAGGGGAAGAGAGAGGAGGGGGCTAGGGCTTACCTCGCACTCCAGTGAGATCTCTGTAAGGATTTTTGGTCTACATGGTGATGCTAGTCCATGGCTCCAACGAAAGAAAAGCGGAAGAAAAGAGAGGAAGAGCTCGGTGTCATCGTGGCTTGCTTAGGACGGGGGAGAGAGAGTTTTATTAGGGCAAAGGGGAGGCTGAATCCTCTCTGAATTCAACTTCTTCTCTGACGATTTTGCATGAAGAAGACTCCTAGCATGAGTCTTCATCATTATTTTTTTTTATATTTTTTTAAACTATGAGATTTGTGTGATGAAAAATAGGTTATTCATATTCTACCCCTCTTAAAAAATAGTTTCATTCTCAAAATTTGACATTTTTTCGGGCTTAAAATTTGAAAGTGCTTGATTCTTCATGTCATTCTTAAACTATCAGTTAATCTCCCTCTTCAAAGTACTGCTTCATAAAATCTCTATATTAAACAAATTTTATGTATTTTAAAATCAAATTCTTTCATCAACAATACAAATTGATTTATCTCGATATCTTTTTCAATAAACACTTATCTCTACTCAGATTAAAGTAGATAATTCTTTGCCCATGAAATGTATTGCTCTTGTTAACTCTATATACAAAAAAAATGTTTAACCTAATATACTCTAAATGATCCAGAGGTGACTTGAGCATCGAATGCTCTTCATGATCTATCGTTCTCCTTTTCTTTTTTTGTTTCTTTTCTTTTTTAAACTCGCCCATGATTTTAATGACTAAACTTTTAATCCTAGGAAATCTTGAGAGCCCTTAAAACCTATGGAGTAACAATGGTGAATCTTGAAAAAAAAATGATATCTATATTAAGCTTTCTAGGTTCAAGCTTAACCAAAGAACATTAATCATTAATAAAAACTAGAGACGTCCACTTAGGTCAAATTTAATAGCATTATCCTTTCATTATGAATAAAGTCCTTCCTTACTTGGAATTAATATTTTTCATCATAATATCTTGTGATCAAAGAATTAATATTTCTAATCAATTCATGCCATATATTCTACTGCATATTCTTGATCTAAATTCATCAAATTTTTTAGGATTATCAGATGATTTGATAAAAATATTATTTTACATCGAATCTCAAAAGATCTAACCTTTAAATTTTTGATATATTTTAAGCAAAACTTTTTGGTTTCTTTATTCCTCTTACTATATCTCAAGCATATCACATCAAAATTTAAATCTTGATCTGCTTCCATCTTTAAAGCCTTTGCATAAGCTCCAACACTTTCTGAACCTCATACATCTAAAATTAATTGGAGTAACTTAATCCTAGATTCATCCGACAATCAATTAGGATGATTCCAATCAACCTTTCTTGTAAAAGGATTTACTAAATCTTTAATTTAAAAGACCTCAAGTCCACATCCCTATAAATAAAATCAACTTAGTTATTCTGCTAGAGCTTCTTTCATCGCGACCCTCAGCTATGTATTAATATAGTGAATGAAATCTTGCCTTTCACATGTTAAAACTCATTTAAATCTTCAAAAAAATTTAACATAGAAAAATACCTTAAACAGCTCAGAAACCTAAACTTTGGCTTGAATAATTAATATATCTCATTATCTCCACAAACAAAATGAAGATAAAAAATCCAATCCATAGATGGTAATATATAAATTATTAAAGATTTCACCCAAAACATATATGTTCATGCTCAACAATAAAATCCAATTGACCAATAGAACTATAATATATATTCATTTATATGCAAGTTTCATACATGATTCTTTTATAGGTTCAACATTCAAAAAATATCTTCATTGTATTGATGTAATTCTTTCTTAGACCACATCCTAAACAACTTCTTTTCCAAAATTGTAATGATCAGACAATCAACATAAAAAAATCATCAAATTCTTCATCCATAGCAAATTTAGAATTTTCAAAATCATAAAAAAATACTAGTAAAATAATATATACACTATTACAAAAAAAAGCTACTGACAGTGCCTACTATGGCAGCAATTTTCGAAACAGCTGCAATATGAGTCTACGGCAGCGATTACAAAGAAATCACCGCATAGGTCTGACCTATAGCGGTGGTTCTTTTTATACCGCGTGCCATAGGTCTGACCTATGGCAGTGATTTGAATCACTATCATAGTTTGATTATAATAGCAGTTCTTTTATATCGCTGCTATAAGTCAATCTATGTAGCGATTATTTATAACCACTATCATATTTTTCTCTAAATATATATAATTTTAAAATTTAATATCCATCTTCCATATCATTAAAGTATCATTGCAAAAGCTATCTCGATCGATGGTCCTAGCTTCATCAATTAAAAAATTTGATTTCGATGATCATGAATGATGATGCAATAATTGATAGATGGGACCTCCGATGGGTCCGAAAATATGCAATGATGATCTTGGTATGTTTGTAGCATTATCAAAATTTTACTTTAATCGAATATCGTTATCTTGATCAATTTAGTATAGATTATTGATCGTTAAATGATAAATGAGTGATCAAAGGACCAGATGGTGTCTGATTATGAGATAATTTTTTTTATAAATGATCTTGGATACTACTTTAATCATTTTTATAATGATGATTATAAAATTCAACTCATGAGACTTGTTGGGGAAAATTCCCGTCCTGACGCTCAGCCCATGTGACCAGTAGCGCTGAAGAGGCTTCAGCACCAAGGTCCGGGCGAACTGCCTAGAGGCCGAATCCCCTGCGCCAAGGTCTGGGCCAAACTGCCTAGAGGACGAACTCCCACCGCCAGCCGAACTTCCTGACGGCCGAGCTCCTTGTACTCCAAGCGGCTGGACTTCTTCGGGAGACGGACTCCTCCCAGACGCCCTTCGGGCCGTACCGTCCAGAGCCGAATCCCCTGCGCCAAGTCCGGGCCGAACTACTAGAAGCCGAACTCCTTCGGACCCCACGGCGAACTCCTTCGGACCGACCCAGGCGAGCCCATGCAGCCGAACTCCTTCGGACCCCACGGCCGAACTCCTTCGGACCGACCCCAGGCGAGCCCAATGCAGACCGAACTCCTTCGGACTTCCCACGGCGAAACTCCTTCGGACCCAGGCCGAACTCCTTCGGACCGACCCCAGGCGAGCCCAAGTGGCCGAACCCCTTCGGACCGACCCTAGGCGACCGACTCCTCAGCGACCTGGCGAACAACTAGCAACCGAAGTCCTTCAACTGGCCAGCCGAGCTTCTTCGAGCCTCTCAGCGGTCGAATCCTCCGCAACCGTCCTACGGCCGAACTCTACAGATGGCCGACCCTTCAGCCAGACGACTCCCCCGGCTTTCCCCTCGACCGAACTCTGTTACAAGACCGGACTCCATGCGGCCGACGACTCATGCCAGTATGGCTCCACGATCTACCGGACGACGCCTTCTTCTCCGTACCGGACTCCATGGCCCACGACTCGCCAGTATGGCTCCCACGATCTACGGACGACGCCTTCTTCTCCGTACCGACTCCATGCGGCCCACGACTCGCCGGTATGGCTCCCACGATCTACCGGACGATGCCTTCTCTCCGTTACCAAACTCCATGCTGCCCGACGACTCTCTGCCAGATGGCACAGCCGTCACCATCAACTAAGCTCCGCTATAAAAGGACCCCTCCCGACATACTAAGGCTAAAGCTCTCTGAACTCTCGACTCTCTAAGCTCGAAACTCATTCCGAGCACTCATTACTGTTGGCCGGAAACTAACTTGACCGTCGGAGGGTCCTGCCGGAGCCACCACCCATCGGTTCCGGACGGGACTTCGTTTTGCAGGTCCCCGACGGCGCCCAGCGGCTCGATTGCGGCGACCTCCGGCGGCGACGGATTTCTGCACCACAGATTGGCGCTGGAAGAAGGGACTGAACCTTCGAGGTTCTCTTGTTCTTAAAGGAGTGCTCGGCGACCCTTCTCTTCCCTCTCCAGAGATCTTTTTTTTCTCTTTCGAAGAGAAAACGCCACCCAGGAGAGCTTCCGCACGCGGCGTTCGGTGGCCTCTGCGACCCGATCCCGTCCAGGCCCGTCTTGTTCCTGCTTCAGCCCCGGCGGGCTAGTTCACCTGCACCCGCGGTGGATGTGAAGCAGTTCGGCCTGCTTGACCGACAGATCCGTGGCCGTGGCCTCACGGAGGCGTTGCACGCTATACAGACAGCCTCCGGGTAGCGACTCCACAGCAGGCCCGCCATTGATAGGCGCTGAGGAATCAGCCTTAGGAGGAGCCCAATCGCCTAAGGAGGAACGGAGAGGAGAAGTTCTCCGCTGAAGCGAATGAGTTCGGCACGAGGAAGGCGAACCACCCATGAGGCCGTCAGCGAGGAAGCTCCGACAAGAAGTATGAAGTTTCCTCCCGCGGAAAGCTTCCGCGGGGAAGTTGGAACGAGTTCGGCGCAAGTAAGGCCGAACTCACGCTCCAGTATGTCCCCAAGGAACCGCCTCAAGTGTTACTGGAGGGAACGAAGTTCGCGAGGCGAGAAAAGACGAGCTCTCGATCTCGTCCGAACAAGAGGCAGGAAGTTCTCACGGCGGGTCTCGTGGGAAAGAGGAATGAAGTTCGGCTCGAAGAAAAGCGAGCTCCCCCAAGCTCGTCGTCAAGGCGAAATTGAAGTTCGGTGGAAAGCCGAATCCTCAAACTCAATCCTCAAATAAAGTTCGGCGCGGCAAGGACGGAACGAAGCCCCCTCCCGGAAGGTTCCGCAACTACGACCCGCTCCTCTAATCGAATTTCGGCAAAGTTAAGAGCCAAACGCCAAGACCTGAAGGACTACGGCCTCTCCAAACATGCGCGATCAAGGAGAAGATCGCTATAGGCACTGCGGAATCGGAAAAGACAAGAAGGTTGGCCGTCCGCGGCGTCATCAACGCCACCCCGGGGAGGAGCTAGGAGCTAGCTACATCGGTGATTGTCATCCCAGCGACAAAGTCAAGAGAAGCATGGTCCAAATTATGAAGGCGGCATGAGATAGGGAGGTCGTCTGGACTGGACTTGCTGCTCGAGGGAGCTCCGAGGAACAACGCCCCGTCGACCCCTCAACAGAGCGCGCGTCCACGATTTTCCTTCGGTAAAATTCTCCCCTCTGCATAATATTATTTCTGGATGCGAAAACTACTGAGATGACAGAGAGCAGCAGACAATAATCGCCGCGTTAGGAACAGGAGGAGACCTTTCCTAACGCGAGCAACAAGCTCGGCCGCAGGAGATAAGATCTCCCCCGAGCACGCACCTTGGCCGCAGGAGATAAGATCTCCCCGAGAGAAGCTCGGCCGCAGGAGATAAGATTTCCCCGAGCGCGCACATCAACCTCGGCTAGAGATAAGATCTCTCTCCGAGCGACCGTTGACAACCTCGGCTAGAGATAAGATCTCTCCCGAGCGACCGCGTGACACTCGGCTAGAGATAAGATCTCTCCCGAGCGACCGTGAACAACCTCGGTTAGGAACAGGAGGTGAACCTCGTCCTAACACGAGCACCAACCTCGGCTAGAGATAAGATCTCTCCGAGCGACCGTTGACAACCTCGACTAGAGATAAGATCTCTCCCGAGTGACCGTGAACAACCTCGGTTAGGAACAGGAGGAGAACCTCGTCCTAACGCGAGCATCAACCTCGGCTAGAGATAAGATCTCTCCCGAGCGACCGTTGACAACCTCGGCTAGAGATAAGATCTCTCCCGAGCGACCGAAACAACCTCGGTTAGGAACAGGAGGAGAACCTCGTCCTAACACGAGCACCAACCTCGGCTAGAGATAAGATCTCTCCCGAGCGACCGTTGACAAACTCGGCTAGAGGAAGATCTCTCCCGAGCGACCGTGAACAACCTCGGTTAGGACAGGAGGTGAACCTCATCTAACAAGCACCAACCTCGACTAGAGATAAGATCTCTCCGAGCGACCGTTGACAACCTCGGCTAGAGATAAGATCTCTCCCGAGCGACCGAAACAACCTCGGTTAGGAACAGGAGGGAACCTCGTCCTAACAGGCACAACCTCGGCTAGAGATAAGATCTCTCCGAGCGACCGTTGACAAACCTCGGCTAGAGATAAGATCTCTCCCGAGCGACCGTTGACAACCTCGCTAGAGTAAGATCTCTTCCAGCGACCGTGAACAACCTCGGTTAGGAACAGGAGGAGAACCTCATCCTAACAACGAGCACCAACCTCGGCTAGAGATAAGATCTCTTCCGAGCGACCGTCGACAACCTCGGCTAGAGATAAGATCTCTCCCGAGCGACCGGAACAGCCTCGGTTAGGACAGGAGGGAACCTCGTCTCTAACACAAGCACCAAACCTCGGCGCAGGAGATAAGATCTCCCCGAGGGAGCTCGGCATAGGAGATAAGAATCTCCCCGAGCGCGCACATCAACCTCGGTAGAGATAAGATCTCTCCCGAGCGATCGTTGACAACCTCGGCTAGAGATAAGATCTCTCCCGAGCGACCGAAACAACCTCGATTAGGAACAGGAGGAGAACCTCGTCCTAACACGAGCACCAACCTGGCTAGAGTAAGATCTCTCCCGAGGACCGTTGACAACCTCGGCTAGAGATAAGATCTCTCTCGAACGACCGAAACAGCCTCGGTTAGGAAACAGGAGGAGGAACCTCATTTCTTACGAAAAGCAACCAAAACCTCGGCCGCAGGAGATAAGATCTCCCCCGAGGAAGCTCGGCTTCAAGAGATAAGATCTCTCCCGAGCGACCGTCGACAACCTCGGCTAGAGATAAGATCTCTCCCGAGCGACCGGAACAGCCTCGGTTAGGAACAGGAGGAGAACCTCGTCCTAACACAAGCACCAACCTCGGCCGCAGGAGATAAGATCTCCCCGAGGGAAGCTCGGCTGCAGGAGATAAGATCTCCCCCGAGCGCGCACTTCACTTCGGCTGCAGGAGATAAGATCTCCCCCGAGGGAAGCTCGGCCGTAGGAGATAAGATCTCCCCCGAGCGCGCACTTCAACCTCGGCTAGAGATAAGATCTCTCCCGAGCGACCGTCGACAACCTCGGCTAGAGATAAGATCTCTCCCGAGCGACCGGAACAGCCTCGGTTAGGAACAGGAGGAGAACCTCGTCCTAACACGAGCACCAACCTCGGCCGCAGGAGATAAGATCTCCCCCGAGGGAAGCTCGGCTTCAGGAGATAAGATCTCCCCGAGCGCGCACTTCACTTCGGCTGCAGGAGATAAGATCTCCCCGAGGGAAGCTCGGCCGTGGGAGATAAGATCTCCCCCGAGCGCGCACTTCAACCTCGGCTAGAGATAAGATCTCTCCCGAGCGACCGTCGACAACCTCGGCTAGAGATAAGATCTCTCCCGAGCGATCCGGAACAGCCTCGGTTAGGAACAGGAGGAGAACCTCGTCCTAACACAAGCACCAACCTCGGCCGCAGGAGATAAGATCTCCCCGAGGGAAGCTCGGCTGCAGGAGATAAGATCTCCCCCGAGCGCGCACTTCACTTCGGCTGCAGGAGATAAGATCTCCCCCGAGGGAAGCTCGGCCGTAGGAGATAAGATCTCCCCCGAGCGCGCACTTCAACCTCGGCTAGAGATAAGATCTCTCCCGAGCGACCGTCGACAACCTCGGCTAGAGATAAGATCTCTCCCGAGCGACCGGAACAGCCTCGGTTAGGAACAGGAGGAGAACCTCGTCCTAACACAAGCACCAACCTCGGCCGCAGGAGATAAGATCTCTCCCCGAGGGAAGCTCGGCTGCAGGAGATAAGATCTCCCCCGAGCGCGCACTTCACTTCGGCTGCAGGAGATAAGATCTCCCCCGAGGGAAGCTCGGCCGCAGGAGATAAGATCTCCCCCGAGCGCGCACTTCAACCTCGGCTAGAGATAAGATCTCTCCCGAGCGACCGTCGACAACCTCGGCTAGAGATAAGATCTCTCCCGAGCGACGGAACAGCCTCGGTTAGGAACAGGAGGAGAACCTCGTCCTAACACAAGCACCAACCTCGGCCGCAGGAGATAAGATCTCCCCGAGGGAAGCTCGGCTGCAGGAGATAAGATCTCCCCCGAGCGCGCACTTCACTTCGGCTGCAGGAGATAAGATCCCCTCCGAAACAAGCTCGGCCGTAGATAAGATCTCCCCGAGGGAAGCTTCGGCCGTAGGAGATAAGATCTCCCCCGAGCGCGCACTTCAACCTCGGCTGCAAGATAGGAGGTCTCCCTCGAGTCGACTTCAACTGACGAAGATAATGTCGCCCCCGAGGAGCTCGAAATCCGACCTCGACCGAAGGAGGCGAGATCTTACTTCGGCTTCAACATCAGCTTCATCGACTTTAGCCGGAAACGAGTTCCATTTCAACTCCAAACATCGACTGGAAGATGAGGTCTCCCCCAAGCCTCAGCCTCAACTTCAGCGTCAATCTTGGCTGGAGATGAGACCTCCCCGAGCTTCAGATGCGGAGCCTGGAAGAAGACTTCGGCAGTCGCCTGTTTTGGTACTCCCTTCCTTCAATTTTTGAACTCGGGAGTGGGGGGGCTACTGTTGGGGATAAATCCCGCTCCTGCCGAAGCCCGGCCCGACGCTCAGCCCAATGTAACCAGTAGCCGCTGAAGAGCTTCAGCGCCAGGCGCCAGGCCGAGCCCCTAACACGGGCCGAACTGCCTAGAGGCCGAACTCCCCTGCGCCAAGGTCCGGGCCAAAACTGCCTAGAGGACGAACTCCCACCGCCAGCCGAACTTCCTGACAGGCCGAGCTCCTTGGACTCCAAGCGGCTGGACTTCTTCGGGAGACGGACTCCTCCCAGACGCCCGTTCGGGCCGAACTGCCTAGAGCCGAACTCCCCTTCGCCAAGGTCCGGGCCGAACTACCTAGAAGCCGAACTCCTTCGGACTTCCCACGGCCACGGCCGAACTCCTTCGGACCGAACCCCAGGCGAGCCCATGCAGCCGAACTCCTTCGGACCCCAGCCGAACTCCTTCGGACCGACCCCAGGCGAGCCCATGCAGCCGAACTCCTTCGGACTTCCCACGGCCGAACTCCTTCGGACCCCACGGCCGACTCCTTCGGACCCCACGAACTCCTTCGGACCGACCCCAGGCGAGCCCAAGTGCAGCCGAACCCCTTCGGACCGACCCTAGGCGACCGAACTCCTCAGCGAGCCCTGGCCGAACCAACTAGCAACCGAAGTCCTTCAACTGGCCAGCCGAGCTTCTTCGAGCCTCTCAGCGGTCGAACTCCTCGGCAACCGTCCTGCGGCCGAACTCTACAGATGGCCGACCCTTCAGCCAGACGAACTCCCCCGGCTTCCCCCTCGGCCGAACTCTGTTACAAGACCGGACTCCATGCGGCCGACGACTCGCCAGTATGGCTCCCACGATCTACCGGACGACGCCTTCCTTCTCCGTACCGGACTCCATGCGGCCCACGACTCGCCGGTATGGCTCCCACGATCTACCGGACGATGCCTTCTTCTCCGTACCGGACTCCATGCGGCCCACGACTCGCCGGTATGGCTCCCACGATCTACCGGACGACGCCTTCCTCTCCGTACCAAACTCCATGCTGCCCGACGACTCTCTGCCAGACGGCACAGCCATCACCATCAACTAAGATCCGCTATAAAAGGACCCCTCCCGACATACTAAGGCTAAGCTCTCTGAACTCTCGACTCTCTAAGCTCCGGAACTCATTCCGAGCACTCCATTACTGTTGGCCGGAAACTAACTTGACCGTCGGAGGGTCCTGCCGGAGCCACCACCCCACCGGTTCCGGACGGGACTTCATTTTGCAGGTCCCCGACGGCGCCCAGCGGCCTCGATTGCGGCGACCTCCGGCGGCGACGGATTTCTGCACCAACAAGACTAAAAATGATCTAAAACTATACCTTGCCTGATAACCATTCTTAAACTCCATTGGTTGTTATGCTCATGCTTTTGCAATATCTGCTTAACGTGAATAGTTCATACAAAAATGATTTAAATTTTACTATCATCGCCATATAAAATGATTAAAATTATAGCAAAAATCATTTAACTAAAAAATTATCTTATAATCGAGCACCGTTTAGCCTTTTGATCGCTTGTTTCTAATTTAACGGTCAAAATCATTCCATACTAAATTGACCATGATAACGATATCTGATTGAAATAAAACTTTAATAGTATGCTATAAATATCATCGAGATCATTGTTGCATATTTTTGGATCAATCGGAGATTTCCATCTATCAGATCATCGCATCATCATTTATGATCGTCGAAATCAAATTTTTTTTATCGATGAAGCTAGGGCCATCGGATCGAGGTGATCTTTTGCAACGATATTCTAATGATAATTTTTTAGATAATGAATAGTAAAGATGGATATTAAATTTTAAAATTATATAATATTTAAAAAAAAATAAAAAAAATTATTTCCAACCTACGGCAGCGGTTACTGAAAATCGCTGCCATAGATCTATGATAGTGGTTAAAAAATCACTACTGTAGATCTATTGCATCGGATTTCAATAACCACTGTCATAGATCTATGACAGTAGTTCAAAAATTATTGCCGTAGGTTAGGTTAAAAATTCTTAATTTTTTTTCTCTCATGCGCTCTCTCTTCCCTCCTCTCCATCGTCGGTGAGACTCCACCCAAGTCCTTCCCATCCGACCGATGTCGCCCCTCCCCCCCAACTGGCCCCACCTCTCGGTGCCCCCTCCTCCCCCTTCGCCTCCCCATCCTCAGCAGCCGCCACCCTGCCCGTGCCATGACACCCCCCTCCCGCTCATCCCCCTACGCCGGCCCCTCCCCAGCGATCTTTGCCCACCCCCACCCGTCCCACCCCCCGTGCTGCCCTTCCCATCCTCGACCGCTGCCGCCCCATGCCCTCCCCATCCCTGGCCACCACCACCTCTACCCTCCCCATCCCTGGCCGCCCACTCCTACCCTACTCAGGTGCCACCCCCTGCCCTTTCCATCCCCAGCCACCGCCGTCCACCCCTGCCTCCGCATCCCCAGCGGCCCACCCCCTGCCCTTCCCATCCCTGACCGTCATCGCCATGTCCTTCCCATTCCCGACCATCGCTGCCACCCATGCCCTCCCCATCCCTGGCCGCCCACCCCTACCCTCCCATCCCCGACCACCCCCCCCTGCCCTCCCCATCTCCTGTCCTTTCCATCATGGCACACCTTCGGGCCCCCTCTCCCTTTCTCTCTTTCCTCTTTTTTTTCTCTCTCTTCTCTCTCTATCTCACAATCTTGCTCTTATTTCGTAGGTTATCTCTAACACCGTCGTCTTCCTCTAGCACTATCACCGACGATCCTCGGAGCTTTCGATGCGACCCTCTCTTCGTAGCCATAAGTATAATTATTATTTTAATTTTATAGTATTATTTATTAATCACTGGACTAGACCTATCAATAGGTCGGGTTTGGATCAAAACTTGGATATTCAAATTTAGATCCAATTTTAATTATTGGTACCAGATCCGAATCTGAATATCCAACGAATCCATACTTGAAGTATCAGACCCAAACCCTAATGGATCTTGAGTATCCGAACCCAATTTTGGGATCCAAAATTAAGAAAGAGAAAGGAAGAGAGGGAGGGAGGGGTTCAGCCTTGCCACCATCACCGACGAGGGAGACCAAGAGAGAGAGAGAGGGAGGGAGATTCAACCTCATCGGCATCACTAGGAGGGAGGGGGTCCGACCTCACCGATGAGGAAGATCGAGAGAGTGAGAGAGGGAGGGAGGGGTTCGACCTCGCCACCATCATCGGTGAGGGAGATCAAGAGAAAGAGAGAGGGAGGGAGGGGGTCCGATCTCGCTGGCGAGGAAGATCGAGAAAGGGAGAGAGGGATCAGGGAGGGGGTCCGACCTCACCAACGATGGAGATTGAGTGGGAGACAGGCAGTCAAAAAGATGAGGGGAGGATGGAGACAGCCAAGAACAAGGGATGGTACATAGTCGAGCTGGCTTGGGCCAAGATCGAGTCGACTAGGGGAGGATCGGAGCTGGATGACTCAGACATCGAGCCGGCTCGACTTCTAAGCGAGCCGGCTCGATAGGTGCGAACAGAATTTGATATGTCTCTCTAAGGTTCCAACTTTAAGCCCTAAGGTACCACCATCATCTACTTCATTTTTTTTCAGATTTTTGGATTAACATCCAGATTTACATAAAAGATCAGATCTATGACTGTTGCTCATTTTTAATTATTTATGAATATAATTCATGTTGTAAAATTTATTGAATAACATTTTTTGGATGTTTATATCTTATTGCTTTTGTTTATTGCATTGCATAATGATAGACTCATCAATTGATTAGTGTACATAATTTTTGATATTCATACAATTATATGTAATTATATGGATGAGAGAATTATGTACAATGATCAATTGATTATCCAATTTAGATAGTTTAAAAATTACAGATAATTGTATAGATAGTTGCAGTAATCAAACAGTATTCTAAGAATTTCGAATAAAATTTTGGATAGTATTTTTCTTTTGTTCTCCCTACATAAGAGAACTAAGAAGAAATACTATCGAAATTTCATTCGATCCCTATTGCATATCATTTGATTATTGTATTGAACCTATAGAATTAATATAATTTTTGAATGGGATAGGACCTATCTTTTTTAATTAGTTGGTGATAGGATGCATTTATTGCATATCTGAAAATGATATTTAATGTGAGTTCCACACATAAAATTTATTTCAATTTTTGTTTATGATGCATTTTTTATTTATAATGCATGCTATGTTTATAATGCATTAGTATATAATTTAAATTTCATAAATAATTTAATTGTAGTATCATCATTTTTAAAATAGATAAGGGATGGATGAAGTTTAGTAGGCTCTCGTCAGAATATGAGGCTGGACTTCAAAATTTTTTTAATTTTGCTATAAAAAAATTTGGAGACCATGGACTGATCCAATATTCTTGTAAAAAATATATGGATGGACCATGGCTATTTCGTCAAGATGTAAATGATCACCTCACTATTTATGACTTTAAAATTGGTTATGAAATTTGTTAGAACCAACATGATGAGAGCAGACCGCAAGAAGGCAATCAACATGATGGAAGAGTGGAACAAATGGTTCATGATATTTTTTTATTTATTAACCATAATGACGGTGCAACTACGTCCATAGCTGATCCTGTGATTGATGAAATGACAAACAATGAGGATGTAGAGAAGGTTCGTAAGTTGATGTAGGATGCTAATATTTCGTTGTATCCTGGATGTAAAATGATGGTGAAACTGGAGTTCTTAATCTGATTGTATTGTGCAAAATGCTCCAATAGGTTCAGTAATAATGGAGTGAACTGCATATTAAAACTTTTGGGAGATAATTTTTCAAATGATGCATAAATTTTGAAGAATAATTATGAGGCATTGAAGATTGTTGAACAGTTGAGCTTTGTTTACACCAAGATACATGCATGTCCCAATGATTGCATGTTCTATTGGAAGGAGGATGTCAACCAAAATGAGTGTAAGAGGTGCGATGTGTCAAGATGAAAATAGAATAAAGATGGCACATATGATTCGTGTACCTTAAAAATTGATGTGACACTTTTTCTTGATTCCAAGACTACAAAAGTTGGTTATGTCGGTAAGAACATCGAAAGACATGAGATGGCATGAAGAGGACCGAACAAAAGATGATGCATTGAGGCATCCAACCAATGGAAAGGCATGGCAAAAGTTTAATGAATTACATCCTGACTTCACACATGAGATACATAATGTGAGGTTGGATTTGTCATGCGACGGTTTCAATCCGTTCAAGCATATGAATACCATCCATAGTGTATGGCCAGTATTTATTTATATTTACAACCTTCCACCATGAATGTATATGAAAAATTTTTTTACTTTTACGACAGTGCCCATCCTGAGATCGATGGAGGTAGGTAATGATATTGATGTTTATTTACATTCTCTTATTGCCGAGCTGAAACAGTTATGGAGCATTCAAGATGTTCCAACTTTTGATGCTTTGCTGAATGAGTCATTCTCCATGTGTGCAGCATTTTTATGGACAATAAATGACTTTCCAGTCTATGCCCTAATGTCAGGTTGGAGCACCAAAGGTAAGCTAGCATGCCCGATTTGTGAAAAAACACCTGATCTAAAAAGTTGACACATCGAAGGAGCTTTAGCTATATGGGGTATTGATGTTTTCTCCTTCGAAACCATCCAAATAGAAAGGATGCACGCTCCTTCGACGACACTGTTGAAAAAGGTGAGGCACCTAGCCGGATGTCTGAAAGTGATGTACTTAAAGAGTTGGATGGTCTTAGTGTTAAATTTAAAAAAGATGATCCAATTGATAGTAAAAATAAGAAGTGTTGATCAAAAAAAGATGACACACACTTTAATTGGAGGAAAAAAAGCATCTTCTTTGACTTGCCATATTGGAAGACAAACTTATTGTGCCACTGCTTAAATGTAATGCATATTGAAAAGAATGTGTGTGAGCTCCTATTGGCAACAATCTTAAATATCAAAGATAAGAATAAGGATGACTTAAATTCTCGATTTGACTTGAAAGAATGAGGTATTAGGAGATTACTCTATCCAGAGACCGTAGGAAAAGAATAGTGGAGGCTTCCTCATGCATGCTATGTTATTAATGCCTCCAAATAGTCCATATTTCTTCGTATGTTGGAGAGCATAAAGATCCCTAATGGATACTCAAGCAATATATCAAAGCGTGTGAATAGTAAGGATATCAAACTTTGGAGATTGAAGACTCATGATTATTATATGCTGATGTAGGAATTGATCCCAATAGCTATTCACCGTGTGTTGTCAAAAAATGTCAGAATGACTATGACTCATCTTTGCAACTTTTACAGAGATATTTGTGCAAAGAGATTGCTTAAGAAAGATGTGAAGAAAATGAAGGCAAGGATGGTGACTATATTATATGATCTGGAGAAGATATTTTTACCATCATTTTTTTACGGTTATGATGCATCTCACCATGCACCTTGCGGAAGAAGTTGCACTTGAAGGCTCAGTATTTTGCCGATTGATGTGTCCTACTGAGAGAAATATTTAAACTCTAAAATCTTATGTAAGAAATATGAATCGTCTAGAGGGCTCCATAGTAGAAGGTTATTTAGATCAAGATATGAATTTTTGTACCATATACTTAAATAAACTCAAAACACGTCATAATCGATCAATGAGAAATTAGGATAATCAGTATGAGCCAATTGAGTCTGCATTTGAGTCCATTTCATAGCTAGGTGGACTTTCCACTTCATACCATCTCACTAATTTAAGCATTGAGAAAAGGAATAAGGTACACCGCTACATGCTCTTCAACTATGATGTCATTGAGCCATATATAAGGTGAGTCACTCAGTCTTATTTATTTTATAATAATTAAAAAAATATTCAATTGTACCTAAATTTGTTCTTTGTGCATGCAGCAAACATAAGGAGGTCATAAGAGTAAAATATGGCTCTCTAAATATGCAGAAGAAAGAGAAAATATATACCAAAGAATTTTTTGATTGGTTCAAAGATCATGTAAGCGATTATATATTCTTGCCTTGTACAACTTATTTGAACATATTTACTAATTAGGTATCATCTTCTTAATTAGGTATGAAGATTGTCGCTCAGTGATGTGAGCCCTAAAGTACGTGCTCTTTCAATGGATCCTAATCGTACCTTGCATGAGTATAAATACCTCATCATTAATGGCTATAGGTTTAATATTCATAGCAGATCTATAAATATGGCAATACAAAATAGTGGCATCATGTTAAGCACCACCACTAGGTGTTATGCTAGCTTGAGGGATTCACTGCCTCATACAGAGGATTTGAACAATTATGGTGTGGTAGAGAAAATAGTCATATTGGACTATTATTCTAAAGGAAGGATTGCATTGATGAAGTATGATTAGTTTGACACCTTGTCACAGTCTGAGATGAAAACTGATGAGTATGGTTTTACTCTCATTAACATGCAAGGCCATCTCTGCACTGAAGAACCATATATACTAGCCTCCTAAGCTAGTTAAGTCTTCTATGTTAGTGATCCCTTGGAACCTCAATGGGATGTTGTTGTGAAGATGGTGCCTAGGCATATTTTTGATGATACCAAGGTTGATGACGATGTTGGATCATGCATGCAAAGTGCTCCTCTAGGACAAAACTTACCTGATACTATCGAGGTCCCAGACATATTTGTCAGGAGCGATGGTGATGTCCATATTGTAGATGCCACTAGAAAAAAATTTCAACATTCTGGTATAAATTATTAAAGTCTATTTATTAATGTGTTGCTAATATTATTGTTCAATATGTTATATTTGTTGCCCAGAGGTTGCAACCCAAGAGGAGGGATGAATTGGGTTTCTAAAATAGAAATGATTGGAGAGAGATTTTGAGACCTCTCGATTCTGAATGAGACGTGCCGTGCCGTGCCATTGGCCGTGTCGTGTCAGTAGGCCATGTCGTGCCATGCCATGTTGGTAGGTCATGCCGTGGGCCATGCCGTACCGATAGATCATGTCATACCGATAGGTCGTGCCATGCCTTAGGCCATGCCGTATCGGTAGGCTGTGACATACCGTGCTGTGCCATGCCGTGTCGGTAAGTCATGCCTTGCCATGTCGGTAGGTCATGCCCTGGGCCATGCCGTGCCCTACCATGCTGGTCGCTAAGAGAATCCTCATCTTGTTGCTTTTATTTATTGTATTGCATAGCGATAGATTCGTCAATTGATTAATATACATAATCTTCGGCATCCATATATTTATATATAATTGTATAGATGGTACCTAGGCATATCTTTGATTATTGTTCAATATGTTATATTGGTTAATGTTCATTAATGTTGCAGGTCATGATGGCACTAAAATGCCATCTAGCTTTCACCCCCATCTCTCGATGGGTTATGCGGAGTTCAACATCTGAGGAGCAGTTGGAGCATACTCCATCCACCTCCACATCGACTGCTCGGGGACCTCCATCTTTAGCATCTACTCCACCGATGGTATCTACTCCATCGGCATCTGAGCCTCCACTGTCATCCATATCTCCGACACATGCTACTCCACCGACATCTGAGTGTATATTTTTATTATATTATTTATTTATTTCTTATATAGTATTTATATACTTATATATTTGCATAACTTATTTTCATTGTAATTGCATCATCCAGCCAGATATTTCACGGTCCCATACGTATGGCGCATGTGTGGAACCGTCAGCATCAGGTGATGGTGCAGTGTGATGCGAAGGAGAGGCCAGTAGGAGAGACCACGTGGAAGATGCATTCCTTTTTTGGAGTGCTTGTGAGGTGGTCAAACATTATTCTCGTAGAGCCCAGAGACTGACGATTGATGAACGATGCTATCAGGGATCGGATGTGGGAGGAGATATGGGTAAGTAGATCTTAATTATATTTATGCATTTTACATGTTTATACTATGTTTGATTAGAATAATTTTGTAACTGACTTTTGATAACTTTGTGCAGAGAAGGTACGACTTTTCTAATCATGAGAGGGCTCGAGATGCCCAACTGAAGAAGATCAAAGAGTTGTACCAAAGCTACAAGATCAAGCTTCATAGAGGATAGCTCAAGCACCGACGAGACACTCCAGAGGAGCTTGTTCCTTGGATACAGAACTATCCTTCGAGTCAGTGGGAGAGGATGTTATACATTGGAGGAGCCAAGAGTTTGAGGTAAAATTACTAACTTTTAAATTTTTTAATATATTTAAAATTATATTTAAATATTTTTAAAATATTAATTTTTTTATTTGAATACTTATTAGGCTACCTTTCATCAGAATCGGAAGAATCGGGCAACCTAGGAGTATACGCACACTCTCGACCGTGAGTCTATGGCCAGTTGTATGCATAGAGAGGTAATAAATTCTAAATCTTACTAGATAAATTAAATTAATATTTTTTTCATATTTCTAATAAACTGATCTATTATTATAGCTGATGAGAGATGGAGTGATGCCCAATCGTAGTGAGATCTTTCGATCCAACCGTACGAACAAGAAAGGCAGGCCAATGAACACTGCGATCGTAAGTATTTTTGTAGGTATTAAATATATTAGTATATATGATTAGTATTATAGCATTTCTTATAAAATTTTATTTGAATTTATAATTATAGGATCAATTTGATGCGCTCGTGAGTGAGGGCCCGGATACCTCTGGCCTCCATGACCATCTGTCTCAGGTCTTGGGGCCTGAGCACTCTGGAAGGATCCGATGTAGGCCCGGACATACGCCAACCAGCTATTGATCTGAGGTAAGCATCTCTTCATAGGCTTTCTATGTCGTCAGTCGGAAGAAGCTTAAGGAGGCATTGGCATGGGCAGATCATGTTGCGATGCGGGCAGATTGGGCTGAAGAGCGCGCATCTCATCTAGAGGCCATCGTGAGAGATATGGTGTCGATGCTCAGCAAGCTTTTTAGAGGTGCCTTCATAGGCTTTAAGGATATGTTGGTCAGCATTCCAGCTCCAGCTCCTCCAACTCTGACTCCGACTCCAGCTTGTGCTTCATTTTTCGGTGACGATGATGATGTAGATTTAGGAGACTTTTGATGTATTTTTGTTAAAAAATATTATAATAAATTTTATTCGATAATAAAATTTTAGTATTTTAGAAATATTTTATGTTTATAATATGTTTTTGTGTTATATATCTTTGCATTTGTTGGGTAAAATATATAAAAAAATTAAAACTTTTATATTTTTTAATTATTTAGAAGCTACGATAGTGGCTGTAGTAGATATGCTAACCATTGCCGTAGGAAATGTGTCAACTGCTGCATTAGACCTATGGTAGCGGCTACATAACCGCTTCCATAGACAAGCCTATGGCAGCGGTTTAAAAACCACTGCAATAGGCACTCTATGGTAGTGGTTTTCAGAACTATTATAACAATCGCTGTCATAGACTTACAGCGTGTTAGATATATGTGCCCTAGAAGTCAGAATTAGCTGACACTTGTAATACACTTCTAGGGGCAAAATTATAATTTTGACTAAAATCAATAAATGAGTTATTTTCTATCACATATGTGTATTTAGTGTCTGTGATACATCCTTTGAGTTAATGACAATGATAATTCATATTTTCAAGAGTTGAAAATTTAACACATGAATAATCATTATTAACTCATAAATTGCTCCTGACCATAGGATCATCATGAGGATGGTGATTGATCCGAAAGGTTGGTGTACAATTGCTTCTCTTTAGTAGATGAGTCTTGAGTCTACGGTGTGGAGACAATGGAGCGAGAGTACAGGTACTCGTTAGAGAACGAGGGCACTGAGCGTGACCACCTCGAGTAGTCATTAGGGAGTCTACCTTCTCGTCAATGACTGACTCGATGCTGCAGTAGTGTGTCTGGTTCTTTGACCTGAGGTGCATCGGCAGTTCACCTTGAGGGTGTTATAGTTTGACTACACCATTACTCGGTCTCCTAGCCATATGGAACCCTGAGGTGTATGTTGGCTATAGCATGTTCATTGTAGGAACTGGATGGCATCAAGATGGAATCTATCTACCTCGGTGGTAGAGGAGCAGCCCTATGATAATCATGAGAATCAAGTCCAGAAGCCCATGGCCATGGCAGAGTGAAATAATAGAAAGAGTTTCTATTTAGATTTTCACATTGGACTCGAATCGAATGATTACATCATATGACAGAGACTAGGGTTTGACGAGTTCACCTAAACCCTAATCTGATCGGGGCTCAAGATAGAAGAACTTAATCACACAGGTAGCTGCACCAAGAGGTTCGCATTCAGCTCTGATGGGTTGCCACCATATACTGCTAGGTGTCACTGGTGGATTTTGGGAGCAATTAGAATGATTTAGATGATCGATCATTCTAGCTGTTCGAATCAGAAGAGTTCTGATCCATCGAAAGGAGTTTCGATGATGTCGATGATAGAGATCATGACATATCCCATTACCATACAGAACTGAACCTAACTGGGTCACACAAACCCATCAATTGAACTGATCTAGTTCAATTGATCTGAATGAGATTCAATTAGGTTCAATTTCTTTTAAATTTGATTTAATTTATCTTATTTTATTTTATTTATTAAAATAATAAGAATTAGATCTAAAATATCTCAGATCTGATATAGATCAAGAAAAAAAATTTTTGAAATATATCTCTTGATCTGATCAGATCTGAACGAACCTGGACCGAAAAATCAGGATTTCCCTTCAACTGGTATCAGAGCCATGGTTCTAAAAATATTTAGATCTGAATTTTAAATTTATTTTAATTAAAAAATAATTGATTTTAGATGTCACATGAGATGTGATCAGATCTGAAAATCAGAAAAAATTAAAATTAAATGATTTGGATCTAAGATTAGAAGATATGCATGACTAGTTCTAGAATAGAATAGTTCTATAGAATAGTCTTGCATGTTTTCAATTTAATCTTGATTAAATCATATTTTAGATCTATTTATTTACTATTTTTTGATATTATAATGGTTATAATAACATCTAAAAAATAGCAAATAAAATTATTTAATTTTAAACATCATATGAGATATGATTGATGCATGTCTAGACTAGTTGTAGAATAGTTCTACATAGTTGTCTAGATTAGAATTTATTTTGATAAGATCAATTTAAATCTAATTTTTTAGATTATTATGAGATAATTTAGATCTAAAAATATGCATGATTCGATACATGAGATGTATGCAAAATATGCCATGATTAGATCTACTTTGTATATGAGATATATGATATAGATCTGATACTATTTTGTAGTATTGAATGTTCCTGATTAAGGCGTTCCTCTTGGCCGTCCGGTCATAAGAACGAAGAAGGGTTTAAAGGCCCTCTCTTCCCATTCGATGGGGTGTTCTTATGATGTGTAGGGGTGCTGCGTGTTCGTCCTTAATCAGAAATCCAAAACTTACTTTCTGCAAAACCCTAGATCCTGAAACCCTAGGATTTATTGTGCATATTTTGTTTATGAACCCTACTTAATTAAGAATTAAGTTTATGGAATATTAATTAGGTCTAAAATTGAGAATTTCAGATCTAAGACATATTCATAATACTGGGTTCGGGCTTGGGTAGCTCAATTAGGTCTAAGCGGTTGATCAAACCGAATCAAGAGTTGGTTAGATGGGATCAACAATGCTTAAATTGACCAGCCTAATAGGATTAAGTCTGGGTCAAGATCGAGTCACGATCAAGCAAGACCTAATTAGGCTCAGAGGTTAGAGTCTGGATTGTAGGCTAACCCAATTGGTTCTGACTCAACAATTTGGTGTCTAAGGTAAGTTTGGCACATACGACCGACTGGTTTTTAATTGGAAGCTACTCGACCTGAATGCATTCTTGTACGAGTTAATGGCATATTCCTTCCACCGGTCTCACTTACCTGGCCATATCTGTTGACACAGTTCTGATCTGAGGTGGTCAATAATCCGAGCTAACCCATGCCACTAGGTTAGTCATAATTGTTATGACTAAGCCAAGTCTAGTTTAATGAGACCTGAATCAATTCTCCCTAAGAAAAGATTAAGTCTGAGGTCTTCCACCATTGTAGATGTGCGGGCCCTTCCCGGGGTTGATTGTTCTCGGCTGGATACAGTGGCTCAGTTGCACCGGGAAAGATGCAACCATGTCTATTAGGCATTGGATGCTATGGGCTGGAGGATGAGTTGGGCTCAATATTTTGGATACGGTGAGAGACTCAATTAGGAACCCAGTCTATGCAAATGGTGGGTCTGACTTAACTAAGGAGTGGATCAATATTTCGGATACGGTGAGATTCATGAATTAGAGACCAAGTTTGGGTGCACCATGATTAGAGAATCATTGAACAAGAGTTGTTCACTCATTGGCTAACCCATCACCAATAACTGTTAGGTGAGGTGATGAGTCAGTTGGTGAGACCGCACCACCCACTAGAAATCATTAATCATGGAGATTTTTGCATCTCTACAGAGGGAGTGTAGGGATCCGAGAAAATAGTGGGAGCTAATTTGTTTAAAAATAAAATTCCTAAATAAATTGGTCAAGTCAAAATTACAGTATCTAACTAGAATCTTTGACTCTCTACAGAAAAATGTCTGCGTCCAACCCATTGGCACGTATCCTGGACACACATAGACTGACCGGACCCAATTATAAAGATTGGCTCAGGAACTACAAAATTATTTTGGGTTCTGAGAAGTTAACCCATGTTTTGGACCAGGACCCTCCCACCTTACCAGCCCGTCCATCTGTTGAACAGAGAGCGTCTCTGGAAAAATGGATAGACGAAGATAATAAGGCCAGATATTACATGTTGGGCTCGATGTCTGATGAGCTCCAGCGCCAACATGAGGATATCGGGACTGCTCGCCAAATGTTGGCTCACCTGCAGGAGATGTTTGGTGAACAGAGTCGCGCAGCCAAATATCAAGTCACGAAATGACTTTTTAAGGCTAAGATGCATGATGGGCAGTCAGTCCAAGATCACTGTCTGACAATGATCAAGGACATGGAAGAGCTTGAGAAGCTCGGTGTGAAGTTGGACTTGGACCTGCAGAACGATATTATTCTGCAATCCTTGACTGATGCATATGGGCAATTCATCATGAATTACCACATGCATAAACTTCAGAAATTCCTTGGCCGAATTAATGAATATGCTGGTTACCGCTGAGCTTTCTATGAAAGGTTCTAAAGGCTCAGTTCTTGCTATGGAACGGACTTCTTCCAAAAGAAAGTCTTATGGAAAGAAAAAGAAGTCTGTGAAAAAGCAAAAGGTGGAAGGATCAAAGAAGAAGAAGGCAGAGCCGAAGAAGAAAGGCCGATGTCAAAGGAAAGTGTTTCCATTGCAACAGCGACGGCCATTGGAAGCGGAACTGCCCTACTTACCTGGCCACCCTGAAGAACAAGAAGGAAGGTCCTTCTGGAGGTATGCTCGTTATTGAGTCTAACCTTACGGTTTCTTCTGCATCCAGTTGGGTGCTTGACTCTGGTTCTAGTGCTCATCTGTGCACTTCTATGCAGGGTCTTGAGGATAGCAGGAGGCTGAGGGATGGAGACATGATCCTACGCATGTCGGTAATGGAGCAAGAGTTGCTGCAGTAGCCGTGGGAACATACCCTCTTCGATTACCATCTGGTTTAGACTTAGTTTTGAAAGACTGTTATTTTGTGCCTGCAGCTAGCAGGAATTTGATTTCTGTTTCATGCTTAGCACAAGAAGGTTATGTGATCACCTTCTTTAAGGACCATTGTAACATTCTTTATGAAAGAAATAAAATTGCAAATGGTTTCCTTATTAATGGTCTTTATCAGCTACATATTGATGTACCTATTCTAACTATCGAGCAAAACGTGAATGCCAAACGACCTAGGGATAGTCCAAACGACAGATATCTATGGCACCTGAGATTAGGTCATATAGCAGAAGATAGGATCAACAAATTGGAGAAAAATGGGCTATTGAGTCCATTGACTTTCCGAGTCATATCCAACTTGTGAATCTTGTCTTCAAGGCAAAATGACTAAACTCCCTTTTGTTGGACATGGGGAGAAGGGCCACAGATCTCCTTGCCCTAGTACATACTGATGTGTGCGGCCCATTTGATGTGCCGGCTAGAGGCAATTTTGTCTACTTCATTACCTTTACCGATGATCTGTCTAGGTATGGGTATGTGTATCTTATGAGACACAAGTCTGAAGCTTTTGAAAAGTTCAAAGAATTCAGACATGAAGTAGAAAAACAAACTGGAAAACCCATTAAGGTTCTTCGATCAGATCGAGGAGGTGAATACCTTAGCCGGGAATTCCTAGACTATCTAAAGGAAAAATGGCATAGTCTCTCAATGGACTCCACCAGGAACACCTCAACTCAACGGGGTTTCAGAATGGAGAAATCGGACTCTATTGGATATGGTTCGATCCATGATGAGCTTCACAGACCTCCCTGATTTTCTTTGGGGACACTCATTGTTAACTTCAATCTTATCTACTGAATAGGGTTCCCTCTAAAACCGTTCCTACCACACCGTATGAGATATGGCACGGTAAGAAACCAAGTCTGAGTCATCTCAGAATTTGGGGTTGTCCGGCTCATGTCAAAAGACAACAAGCGGACAAGTTAGAGTTTAGGTCCTTCAGAGCTCGATTCATAGGATATCCTAAAGAGTCATTAGGATACTATTTCTACATTCCAGAAGACCACAATGTGATTGTGAGTCGACATGCCATCTTTCTTGAAAAATAGTTTATTCAAGATAGCGGCATTGGAAAATAGATCAAGCTTGATGAGAAAGTCTCACAAGTGGAACGAGCTAAGGACCAATTGGAACCAAATCAGGTTGAGCCAATAAGAACACTACCTCCTCCACCTCGTAGATCGGAAAGAGTTTCCCATCCCCCTGAAAGATACTTAGGTATTATTTCAGAGGAAGTAGAGAAAATGTTCCTCGTAGGTAATGGTGCTCATGGTGATGATCCCAAAACCTACAACGAGGCGATATCAGATATCGACTCCGAGAAATGGCTAGAGGCAATGCAGTCAGAAATTGACTCGATGCACTCAAACCAAGTCTGGACCTTGGTAGATCCACCAGAAGGTATAGTACCTATTGGGTGTAAATGGATCTTCAAGAGAAAGATTGGTGCAGATGGGAATGTGGAGACATTCAAGGCTAGACTAGTGGCAAAAGGTTATAGTCAACGCGAAGGCATTGACTATCAGGATACCTTTTCCCCAGTGGCTATGCTAAAATCCATCCGCACATTGCTTGCCGTTGCAGCCTATTTCGATTATGAAATATGGCAAATGGACGTGAAAACGGCATTCCTAAATGGATATCTTGAGGAAGATATCTATATGGAACAGCCGCTAGGTTTCACATCCAGTGATACTGATCACAAGGTTTGCAAGCTGCAAAGGTCCATATATGGACTTAAGCAAGCATCTCGGAGCTGGAACACTCGTTTCAATGATGTGATCAAAAAGTTTGGTTTCATCAAAAATGAAGAGGAACCATGTGTTTTCAAAAAGGTCAGTGGGAGCGCTGTTGTCTTCCTCGTATTGTACGTGGATGACATCCTCCTTATTGGGAATGATATTCCCATGTTGACGACAGTCAAAATGTGGTTGTCCAAGGAATTCTCCATGAAAGACCTAGGTGAAGCATCCTTTATTCTAGGAATTAAGGTCTATAGGGATAGACCGAATAGGATGCTAGGACTTTCACAGAAGATGTACATAGAGAAAGTACTAAAGAGGTTTAGTATGGAAAACTCTAAGAGGGGATT
>QRFJ01000110.1:380382-488915 GCA_006176705.1 Cocos nucifera | reverse complement strand
TGTGAAGTTGGACTTGGACCTGCAGAACGATATTATTCTGCAATCCTTGACTGATGCATATGGGCAATTCATCATGAATTACCACATGCATAAACTTCAGAATTCCTTGGCCGAATTAATGAATATGCTGGTTACCGCTGAGCTTTCTATGAAAGGTTCTAAAGGCTCAGTTCTTGCTATGGAATGGACTTCTTCCAAAAGAAAGTCTTATGGAAAGAAAAAGAAGTCTGTGAAAAAGCAAAAGGTGGAAGGATCAAAGAAGAAGAAGGCAGAGCCGAAGAAGAAGGCCGATGTCAAAGGAAAGTGTTTCCATTGCAACAGCGACGGCCATTGGAAGCGGAACTGCCCTACTTACCTGGCCACCCTGAAGAACAAGAAGGAAGGTCCTTCTGGAGGTATGCTCGTTATTGAGTCTAACCTTACGGTTTCTTCTGCATCCAGTTGGGTGCTTGACTCTGGTTCTAGTGCTCATCTGTGCACTTCTATGCAGGGTCTTGAGGATAGCAGGAGGCTGAGGGATGGAGACATGATCCTACGTGTCGGTAATGGAGCAAGAGTTGCTGCAGTAGCCGTGGGAACATACCCTCTTCGATTACCATCTGGTTTAGACTTAGTTTTGAAAGACTGTTATTTTGTGCCTGCAGCTAGCAGGAATTTGATTTCTGTTTCATGCTTAGCACAAGAAGGTTATGTGATCACCTTCTTTAAGGACCATTGTAACATTCTTTATGAAAGAAATAAAATTGCAAATGGTTTCCTTATTAATGGTCTTTATCAGCTACATATTGATGTACCTGTTCTAACTATCGAGCAAAACGTGAATGCCAAACGACCTAGGGATAGTCCAAACGACAGATATCTATGGCACCTGAGATTAGGTCATATAGCAGAAGATAGGATCAACAAATTGGAGAAAAATGGGCTATTGAGTCCATTGACTTTCGAGTCATATCCAACTTGTGAATCTTGTCTTCAAGGCAAAATGACTAAACTCCCTTTTGTTGGACATGGGGAGAGGGCCACAGATCTCCTTGCCCTAGTACATACTGATGTGTGCGGCCCATTTGATGTGCCGGCTAGAGGCAATTTTGTCTACTTCATTACCTTTACCGATGATCTGTCTAGGTATGGGTATGTGTATCTTATGAGACACAAGTCTGAAGCTTTTGAAAAGTTCAAAGAATTCAGACATGAAGTAGAAAAACAAACTAGAAAAACCCATTAAGGTTCTTCGATCAGATCGAGGAGGTGAATACCTTAGCCGAAAATTCCTAGACTATCTAAAGAAAAATGGCATAGTCTCTCAATGGACTCCACCAGGAACACCTCAACTCAACGGGATTTCAGAATGGAGAAATCGGACTCTATTGGATATGGTTCGATCCATGATGAGCTTCACAGACCTCCCTGATTTTCTTTGGGGACACTCATTGTTAACTTCAATTCTATCTACTGAATAGGGTTCCCTCTAAAATCGTTCCTACCACACCGTATGAGATATGGCACGGTAAGAAACCAAGTCTGAGTCATCTCAGAATTTGGGGTTGTCCGGCTCATGTCAAAAGACAACAAGCGGACAAGTTAGAGTTTAGGTCCTTTCAGAGCTCGATTCATAGGATATCCTAAAGAGTCATTAGGATACTATTTCTACATTCCAGAAGACCACAATGTGATTGTGAGTCGACATGCCATCTTTCTTGAAAAATAGTTTATTCAAGATAGCGGCATTGGAAAATAGATCAAGCTTGATGAGAAAGTCTCACAAGTGGAACGAGCTAAGGACCAATTGGAACCAAATCAGGTTGAGCCAATAAGAACACTACCTCCTCCACCTCGTAGATCGGAAAAGAGTTTCCCATCCCCCTGAAGAGATACTTAGGTATTATTTCAGAGAAAGTAGAGAAAATGTTCCTCGTAGGTAATGGTGCTCATGGTGATGATCCCAAAACCTACAACGAGGCGATATCAGATATCGACTCCGAGAAATGGCTAGAGGCAATGCAGTCAGAAATTGACTCGATGCACTCAAACCAAGTCTGGACCTTGGTAGATCCACCAGAAGGTATAGTACCTATTGGGATGTAAATGGATCTTCAAGAGAAAGATTGGTGCAGATGGGAATGTGGAGACATTCAAGGCTAGACTAGTGGCAAAAGGTTATAGTCAACGCGAAGGCATTGACTATCAGGATACCTTTTCCCCAGTGGCTATGCTAAAATCCATCCGCACATTGCTTGCCGTTGCAGCCTATTTCGATTATGAAATATGGCAAATGGACGTGAAAACGGCATTCTTAAATGGATATCTTGAGGAAGATATCTATATGGAACAGCCGCTAGGTTTCACATCCAGTGATACTGATCACAAGGTTTGCAAGCTGCAAAGGTCCATATATGGACTTAAGCAAGCATCTCGGAGCTGGAACACTCGTTTCAATGATGTGATCAAAAAGTTTGGTTTCATCAAAAATGAAGAGGAACCATGTGTTTTCAAAAAGGTCAGTGGGAGCGCTGTTGTCTTCCTCGTATTGTACGTGGATGACATCCTCCTTATTGGGAATGATATTCCCATGTTGACGACAGTCAAAATGTGGTTGTCCAAGGAATTCTCCATGAAAGACCTAGGTGAAGCATCCTTTATTCTAGGAATTAAGGTCTATAGGGATAGACCGAATAGGATGCTAGGACTTTCACAGAAGATGTACATAGAGGAAAGTACTAAAGAGGTTTAGTATGGAAAAACTCTAAGAGGGGATTAATACCCTTCAGACATGGTATTCATCTTTCCAAGAAGATGTGCCCTAGCACACCTGAGGAAATAGAACGCATGAGCAAGATCCCTTATGCTTCTGCAATAGGGAGCCTCATGTATGCCATGCTATGTACACGACCTGATATAGCCCATGCTGTGAGTGTCACAAGCAGATATCAGTCAAATCCAGGTGAAGAACACTGGACTTCTGTGAAATGTATCCTTAAGTACTTGAGAAGAACTAAGGATATGATGTTGGTCTTTGGTAATGGAGAACTCCAAGTCCAGGGATACACAGACTCAGATTTCATGTCTGATATAGATGATCGAAAGTCGACATCTGGCAGTCTGTTTGTGTGCAATGGTGGTGCTGTCAGCTGGAAGAGTTCCAAGCAAACAGTGATAGCAGATTCCACCATGGAAGCAGAATATATCGCTGCATCAGAGGCTGCGAAGGAAGCATTCTGGTACAAGAAGTTTGCTGCAGAAATCGAAGTAATGCCATCAGATGCCATTCCTCTATACTGCGACAACAATGGCGCCATAGCCCTTGCTAAGGAGCCGAGGTCTCACCAGAAATCCAAGCACATTGAGCGGCGATACCACCTCATCCGCGATTACCTCGAGAAGGGTTACGTCGAGGTCAAGAGAGTCGACTCCACAGATAATGTGGCAGACCCACTTACAAAGCCGTTGGGCCAGCAGAAGATCGAAGCCCACCTTGAGAAGATGGGACTTAGACTTGTAGCCAATTGGCTTTAGGACAAGTGGGAGATTGTTAGATATATGTGCCCTAGAAGCCAGAATTGGCTGACACTTGTAATACACTTCTAGGGGCAAAATTATAATTTTGACTAAAATCAATAAAATGGATTATTTTCTATCACATATGTGTATTTAGTGTCTGTGATACATCCTTTGAGTTAATGGTAATGATAATTCATATTTTCAAGAGTTGAAAATTTAAGACATGAATAATCATTATTAACTCATAAATTGCTCCCGACCATAGGATCATCACGAGGATGGTGATTGATCCGGAAAGGTTGGTGTACAATCGCTTCTCTTTAGTAGATGAGTCTTGAGTCTACGGTGTGGAGACACCGGAGCGAGAGTACAGGTACTCGTTAGAGAACGAGGGCACTGAGCGTGACCACCTCGAGTAGTCATTAGGGAAGTCTACCTTCTCGTCAATGACTGACTCGATGCTGCAGTAGTGTGTCTGGTTCTTTGACCTGAGGTGCATCGGCAGTTCACCTTGAGGGTGTTATAGTTTGACTACACCATTACTCGATCTCCTAGCCATATGGAACCCTGAGGTGTATGTTGGCTATAGCATGTTCATTGTAGGAACTGGATTGGCATCAAGATGGAATCTATCTACCTCGGTGGTAGAGGAGCAGCCCTATGATGATCATGAGAATCAAGTCCAGAAGCCCATGGCCATGGCAGAGTGAAATAATAGAAAGAGTTTCTATTTAGATTTTCACATTGGACTCGAATCGAATGATTACATCATATGACAGAGACTAGGGTTTGACGAGTTTACCTTAACCCTAATCTGATCGGGGCTCAAGATAGAAGAACTTAATCACACAGGTAGCTGCACCAAGAGGTTCGCATTCAGCTCTGATGGGTTGCCACCATATACTGCTAGGTGTCACTGGTGGATTTTGGGAGCAATTAGAATGATTTAGATGATCGATCATTCTAGCTGTTCGAATCAGAAGAGTTCTGATCCATCGAAAGGAGTTTCGATGATGTCGATGATAGAGATCATGACATATCCCATTACCATACAGAACTGAACCTAACTGGGTCACACAAACAAGGGTTTGAATCTGGTGATCATCAATTGAACTGATCTAGTTCAATTGATCTGAATGAGATTCAATTAGGTTCAAAAAATCGTGCTAGCACTCGATTGAACCTAACGTTCTTCTTTTACTATCATAAATAAGTTGTCCTATCTGAGCCAAAGGAGTTTGTGCTCAATCAGAGGCCTTCATATGGTCTGACTGGAGGTTGTCCAAGTCAGAAAAGGTTGTCTTATTTTGTAAGACATTACCTGCCATTTTTGGTCACCTGCCATTTCTTGTTCTTTGACTTTGGTCAAAAGTCTACCTTTGACTGGTCAAACGTTGACCATTGACACTTTGACTTTTGACCACATGTCATGCACCTATTGGAGAGCTGGTGGGGGCCTGTCCCCCTACCAGAACCTGGCAAGGAGGAGGGCGCACGCCACCCTAGGCGTGCGCCCAAGTTGGAGGCGCCTAGGAGTCCTTGTTGGACAAGGACTCCACCTCCCTTTTGGATTCCAATTAGAGTTCTTCTAAGAATCCAGTTTGACTGGTCTTAGGCACCCTCTAAGGAGGAATCCAGGGGACTCTATTTCCACCAATCAGATTTAGATCTGATTTCACAAAGGGTTGTGATTGGTTGGGAAGAAGAGGAGTTGGATCACAGTTAGTCTATAAATAAGACCCTGTGCCCAACTCAGATTGCAACATGATATGATTGAGAATCATAATTCCCACCCCAAGGCTGCCTCTCCCCTCTTCCTCCATGCCAAACCTCCTTCTCCTTCTCCTCTCCACGTCCAAAAGGGTTTTGGACTTTGGTTGGTGCGATCCAGATCAAAGAAAGGCGATCAAAAGCAAGAAGGCTGCGCTGCTGCAAAGGACGACTGCTGATCTTCAAAAGGAGTTTTGAAGATCCTCCAGATCAGATCCAGATCTGATTTTTGGAGACGTGATAGAGAAGAAGAGGATCTCCAGATCCAGCCTGAGTGGATACTGGTAGAGGCCAGGCGCTTGCGTGGCTTAATCCAGAACCTTCCGCTGCATACAGGATCATCAACGGATAATTGGATTACCTAAATCAGGTAAATTAAATTTGATTTAATTTATTTTTATTTATTTTATTTATTAAAATAATAAGAATCAGATCTGAAACATCCCAGATCTGATATAGATCAAAGAAAAAAAATTTTGAAATATATCTCTTGATCTGATTAGATCTGAATGAATCTGGATCGAAAAATCAGGATTTTCCTTTACGACGATGGCTGCAGTGGCAGCTAACCGCTGCCATAGCCTATAGCAGTAGTTTTTTGGACTACAGCAGCGGTTACAAACTGCTACCATAGTTCTATTCTATAGTAGTGCAATATAATCTATCAGTATAATATTCCATATTCAAAGATCAACAACTCTTAAACTTAGGTCATCTTACTTATTGATATCCAAGACATAACTTATCAGTTATGCATAAATTCCATCACAATATCTATTGATCCAAAATCCAATCTTTGAATCATTTGTCTGCTCAACTCTATGAATCACATTCCTAAGCTTAAGTTCTATCACGATTAAATCTACTACTAGTCTTTAAGTTCTACCCATTAACAAACTTGGCTCAGATATCATAAAATATCATGCTTCAAATTCAGAACATAATATGGCCATGCTACCAAGGGATACCACTCTCGATAGTACGAAGCCAACATTCATTATCTTAAATTAAATAAGAGATGCATCATAAATAAAAAAATTAAAAAGGTTCGAATCAAATTCTTAATTAAACCTGTTGGGGATAAATCCCGCTCCTGCCGAAGCCCGGCCCGACGCTCAGCCCAATGTAACCAGTAGCCGCTGAAGAGCTTTAGCGCCAAGGTTCGGGCCGAACTGCCGCGCCAGGCCGAGCCCCTACCACGGCCGAACTGCCTAGAGGCCGAACTCCCCTGCGCCAAGGTCCAGGCCGAACTGCCTAGAGGCCGAACTCCCCTGCGCCAAGGTCCGGGCCGAACTGCCTAGAGGCCGAACTCCCCTGCGCCAAGGTCCGGCCGAACTGCCTAGAGGCCGAACTCCCCTGCGCCAAGGCCCGAACTGCCTAGAGGCCGAACTCCCCTGCGCCAAGGACCGGGCCGAACTGCCTAGAGGCCGAACTCCCACCGCCAGCCGAACTTCCTGGCGGCCGAGCTCCTTGGACTCCAAGCGGCTGGACTTCTTCGGGAGACGGACTCCTCCCAGACGCCCGTTCGGCCATCCGAGCTCCTCCCGGGTTTTCCCTTCAGCCGAACTCTCCTACGAGCCCGAACTCCTTCGGGCCCCACGGCCGAACTCCTTCGGACCGACCCCAGGCGAGCCCATGCAGCCGAACTCCTTCGGACTTCCCACGGCCGAACTCCTTCGGACCGACCCCAGGCGAGCCCGTGCAGCCGAACTCCTTCGGACCGACTTCAGGCGAGCCCAAGTGGCCGAACCCCTTCGGACCGACCCTAGGCGACCGAACTCCTCAGCAAGCCCTGGCCGAACCAACTAGCAACCTAAGTCCTTCAACTGGCCAGCCGAGCCTCTTCGGGCCTCTCGGCGGTCGAACTCCTCGGCAACCGTCCCGCGGCCGAACTCTACAGATGGCCGACCCTTCAGCCAGACGAACTCCCCCAGCTTCCCCCTCGGCCGAACTCTGTTACAAGTCCGAACTCCATTGGACGAACTGTCGCCTGCAGCAAGACCGGACGACGCCTTCCTCTCCGTACCGGACTCCATGCGGCCCACGACTCGCCGGTATGGCTCCCACGATCCACCGGACGACGCCTTCCTCTCCGTACCGGACTCCATGCGGCCCACGCCTCGCCGGTATGGCTCCCACGATCTACCGGACGACGCCTTCCTCTCCGTACCGGACTCCATGCGGCCCACGACTCGCCGGTATGGCTCCCACGATCTACCGGACGACGCCTTCCTCTCCGTACCAAACTCCATGCTGCCCGACGACTCTCTGCCAGACGGCACAGCCGTCACCATCAACTAAGCTCCGCTATAAAAGGACCCCTCCCGACATACTAAGGCTAAGCTCTCTGAACTCTCGACTCTCTAAGCTCTCCTCCACATCTCTAAGCTCCGGAACTCATTCCGAGCACTCCATTACTGTTGGTCGGAAACTAACTTGACCGTCGGAGGGTCCTGCCGGAGCCACCACCCCACCGGTTCCGGACGGGACTTCGTTTTGCAGGTCCCCGGCGGCGCCCAGCGGCCTCGATTGCGGCGACCTCCGGCGGCGACGGATTTCTGCACCAACAGATTGGCGCTAGAGGAAGGGCCTGAACCTTCGAGGTTCCCTTGTTCTTAAAGGAGTGCTCGGCGACGATTTCCTTCCCCTGCTCCGGATCTCTCTTCTCCCTCTTCAGTATTCCTTTTCTGGAAAGAAAAATGCCCCCCAGAAGAGCCTCGACCCGGAGGTCGGCAGCCTCCGCGGCCCGATCCCGTTCGGGTCCGTCCGCTCCCACTCCGGCCCCGGCGACACGGGCCCGCTCCGTACCCGCGGTGGATGCGGAGCGGTTCGACCTGCTTGCCCAGCAGGTCCGCGATCTTACGGAGGCGGTGCGGGCGGTGCAGGCCACGCATTCGCGAGGTCCGGCGCCCACTCGACCGGCGCGGGGTTCCCCGGAGCCCGGGAACCCAGTCCAGGAGCGACCGATGTGGGCTACCCGACCTCCGGCCCTCGGGAGAGAAGGGCAGCCGGCAAGGAGCCCCTGCTCGGACCGCGGCTCGACCCAGGGAGAGGCTTCACACCTATTCCGCGAGAAGACCTTGGGGATTAAGGATCGCGAAGACTTCCTGGATCAAAGGCTCTTGGAGATGGGACGACGCATAGAAGAACTTCGTCATACTCCTTCCTCCCGCGGTAACGATATTTGCACTGATCCTCCCTTCTCACAGAAAATTATGCAGGAACAGGTACCGCCGAACTTCAAGCTCCCTGCATTTTGAAAGCTACGATGGGACCACCGACCCGGTCGACCATTTGGAGGCTTTCAGGACTACGATGTTGCTCCATGGCGCGCCTGATGCCATCTTGTGTCGGGCTTTCCCTTCTACCCTCAAAGGAGCGGCCAGGAATTGGTACTCGGCGCTTAAGCCGGGCACCATCCTGTCATTTGACCAAATGAGTCAACAATTCGCGGCCCACTTTGTCAGCAGCAAGCGGCCGCGCAGAGGCTCGGATTCCTTGTTGGCCATCAGGCAAAAAGAGGGGGAGCCCATCCGGGCTTACGTCACCCGGTTCAACGCTGCCGCGCTGGAAGTCCGGAACCTGGACCAATCGGTTGCTATGGCCGCGCTCAAGGGCGGCCTTCAGAAGAACGACCTGTTGTTCTCCCTGGAAAAGAAATATCCCAGGGATTTCGCTGACATGCTAGCTCGGGCGGAAAGCTATGCCCGGGCAGAGGAGGCTTTTGAGGCCAAGGATAATGAAGCTCGCGACAAGCGACGAGTAGGCAGAGCGGGAAGATCGGCCGAGAAGGTTGCCGTCGGATGAGGAGGATCGGCAGGAGGATCGGCCGCCTCTTGGCGTCATTAACACCATCTCGGGAGGACCGCAGCGGGGAAAGACCGACGGATCCGAGGGACCGGCGAAGAGGCAGAGGACCTCGGAGCCCGTGACCTTCACCAAGGCAGACGCCCAAGGGATCCGATTTCCACATAACGACGCGGTTGTAATCTCTTTAAACGTCGCTGATTATGATGTACGCCGCGTTTTGGTGGATAATGGAAGTTCGGCGGACATATTATTTTATGATGCCTTCTTAAAAATGTCCCTACCTGACACCCGCTTAGGGCCTGTAAATTCCCCCCTGGTAGGATTTGCCGGACACGCCGTTCCGGTCGAAGGCATGGTGACTTTGGCGGTGACGGCGGGCCAATCCCCAAAATTGGCCAAGGCGCGGATCGACTTTCTGGTCGTGAAGACCCCGTCCGCCTATAATGCAATCCTTGGGCGACCCGGCCTAAACGCATTACGGGCGGTTGTGTCAACCTACTACTTAAAGATGAAATTCCCGACGAGCCACGGAGTCGGCGAGGTCAGAGGAGACCAGGCCCTGGCGAAGTACTGCTACTCAGTTGCCCTGCGCGGGGGAGACCGGCCCGACCCTTGCCTTGTTGATGGGCTGGACGTCCGCGACGACCTCACTGAAGAACGGGGCGAACCTGCGGAAGACCTCGTCCCTGTGCCCTTACACGACGGAGACCCGGGGCATGAGGTGCGGATCGGCTCCAACCTGGCGGCCGAGGTTAGGAGACAGCTCGTCGCTTTCCTCAGAAGGAATGCGGACGTCTTCGCCTGGGCCCCAGCGGATGTACCAGGGATCGACGCCGATGTTATAGAGCATCGGCTGGCCATCGACCCAAGGCACCGACCCATCAGAGAAAAGTTGCGCCACCAAGCCCCAGAGAGACAGAAGGCGGTAGCCGAAGAAGTGGATAAGCTCCTCGAGGCCGGACTCATCCGGGAGGTCAACTATCCGACCTGGGTCTCGAACGTGGTCCTCGTCAAAAAAGCAAACAACAAATGGAGGATGTGCGTCGACTTCAAGAAGCTGAACAAAGCCTGCCCAAAGGACAGCTACCCCCTGCCGAGGATCGACCAGCTGGTGGATGCCACCTCGGGCCACGAGCTCCTCACTTTTATGGACGCATTTTCTGGTTACAACCAGATACGCATGGCGCCCGAAGATGAAGAAAAGACCACCTTTATTACTGACCGAGGTCTCTACTGTTACAGGGTCATGCCTTTCGGACTCAAGAATGCGGGAGCCACCTACCAGCGCTTGGTCAATAAGGTCTTCAAGGGGCAGATCGGTCGCAACATGGAGGTGTACGTGGACGACATGCTGGTCAAAAGCCGAGCCTCGACGGACCACCTCGCCGACCTTGAAGAAACCTTCGATGCGCTTAGGAGGCACAAGATGAAGTTGAACCCGACCAAATGCGCCTTCGGCGTGACCTCCGGAAAATTCCTAGGATTCATGGTGTCGAGACGCGGAATCGAGGCGAATCCCGAGAAAATCCGAGCCATCCGGGAGATGACTGCCCCGAAAATAATTAAGGAAGTTCAGCGCCTGGCTGGGAAGGTGGCGTCCCTGAACCGCTTTGTCTCGAGGTCGGCCGAGCGGTGCCTGCCTTTCTTCCAGGTCCTCAGGCGACCGAAAGATTTTTGCTGGACAGCGGAGTGCAAACAGGCATTCGAGGAGCTTAAAAACTACCTCGGAGCACCTCCACTGCTGGCAAAGCCCGAACCTGGAGAAGGGCTGCTCCTATACCTAGCTGTCTCTCCAATGGCCCTGGCGGCTGTCCTGGTCAGGGAAGATGCGAAGGCGCAACAACCAGTCTACTACGTGAGCCGAGCCTTGAGGGACGCGGAGACCAGGTACTCCAAGTTAGAAAAACTAATTTACTATCTTCTGATCGCAGCCAGGAGGCTCCGACCTTACTTTCAGGAGCATACCATCACGGTCCTCACGGACCAACCAATAAGAGCCATCCTCCATCGAGCAGACACTTCAGGAAGAATCGCCAAATGGGCGATCGAACTCACGGAGTTCGACATCAATTACCGGCCCAGGCCATCGATCAAGGCTCAGATACTGGCGGACTTCGTGCTGGAATGCACCGCACCAGTTGAAGCCGAGCTTGAATCAAGCGAGGCTATCATCGGAGGGAGACCAGGCCCCAACGAAGCCGAGCTGTGGCGGTCGAGCTTCCCTGAAGAAAGGGCCGACCTTCTTGAAGGCGCCTGGGTTCTGCATGTGGATGGCTCGTCCAACTCTAGCGGGGCCGGCGCAGGGCTGGTCCTGGTTAGCCCCGAGGGGATCGTCACCGAGTACGCATTGCGCTTCGAGTTTCCCACAACCAACAATGGGGCCGAGTATGAAGCGCTGATAGCCGGGCTGCAGATAGCCAGGGAATTGAAGGTGGGTCGGCTTCAAGTCTATAGCGATTCCCAGTTGGTGGTCGGTCAGGTCGGCGGCAGCTACGAGGCGCGGGAGGAAAGCATGGTGATGTACCTCGGGAAGGTGAAGAACTTAATACCAGCCTTCGACAGCTTCGACATTCGGCACATCCCAAGGACCGGGAATACAAGGGCCGACCTCCTCTCCAAGTTGGCCACCTCTGCCCCGGCCGAACTACCAAAAGAGGTGTTTCTGGAAACTCTGAAGTGCCCGACCACCGAGGAACCTCAGGCCGTCCTGCGGACGGACTTCGAGCCCAGCTGGATCGATCCGCTGATCGCCTACCTCGAAGAAGGGGTCCTCCCTCACGACCGGAGAGAAGCTCGGAAGCTCAGGAGTCAAGCCTCCCGCTACGTCATGTACGAGGGCAGGTTATATAAAAGGTCGTACTCCCTCCCGCTGCTGAGGTGCCTCCGACCCTCTGAGGCCTGCATCGCGCTACAGGATGTCCACGAAGGACTCTGCGGAAGTCACGCGGGAGCCAGATCCCTATCGCAAAGACTACTTCGGCAAGGGTACTACTGGCCAACCCTACTTCGTGATTCCATGGAATACGTGAAGAGATGTGACCGCTGCCAGAAGAACGCCAGCGTGCAAAGGCAGCCGGCATCCGAACTCACTCCGCTCACTGCACCCTGGCCCTTCGCGCAGTGGGGGATGGACATCCTCGGCCCCTTTCCAACGGCGTCCGGGCAACGGAAGTTCCTCCTGGTCGCGATTGACTACTTTACCAAGTGGGTCGAGGCGGAACCACTAGCGAAGATCACCGAGGCCAAGGTGCAGGACTTCGTCTGGAAGACGCTGATCTGCCGGTTCGGCCTGCCCCGAGCCCTCATAACCGATAATGGGCGACAGTTCGCTGGAGCCCGGTTTGCCGAGTTCTGCGAAGGACTAAACGTCTCCCACCACTTCACGTCGGTGGCTCATCCGCAAGCCAATGGGGAAGCCGAAGTGACCAATCGGACCCTGCTGCAAGGCCTCAAAACGAGGCTCGACAGGGCAAAGGGGGCCTGGGCAGACGAACTCTACCACGTCCTCTGGGCATACCGAACAACGCAGAGGGTACCGACCGGCGAGACGCCCTTCGCCTTGGCCTTCGGCACCGAGGCAGTCATCCCGATCGAGCTCAAACTTCCATCTGCTCGAATCGTGGGCTTCAACGAGCAACTCAACCCCCAGGACCTCAGAGCCAACCTCGACCTTCTAGAAGAAAAGAGGGAAGCGGCCCGCATCCGGATGGCCACCTACCAACGGAAGGTGGCTCGGTATTACAATTCCAGAGTCAAAAACAAGGCATTCAGAGTTGGGGATTTGGTGCTCCGACGAGCAGCCGTCTCTCAGCCCCAGAGTCAAGGGAAGCTCGTCCCAAATTGGGAAGGTCCGTACGAAGTGGTAGAGGTCGTCCGACCTGGAACCTATCGCCTAAAGGAGCTCGGAGGACTAACGCTTCCCCGACCTTGGAACTCGGAAAACCTGAGAATGTACCACCAATAGTTTCCCTCAATAAAACCTTGTTGCTCGACACTATCGTTTCAGGGTCGCTAAAAAAAAAAAAAAAAAAAAAAAAAGAGAAGAGAAGAAGCAAGCGGAAATGTCCCGCTAGGAACGGGAGGAGAACCTCGTCCTGGCGTGAGCAAAGTCAAAGGCCCCGTTCGCAAAGGACGGGATGGGGGGAGAAGCGAGGACGACGGTCCTCATGTGCCCCCACAGCCGGCTAGGAACAGGAGGAGAACCTCATCCTAGCACGAGCAAAGTCAAAGGCCCCGTTCACAAAGGACGGGATGGGGGGAGAAGCGAGGACGACGGTCCTCATGTGCCCCCACAGCCGGCTAGGAACAGGAGGAGAACCTCGTCCTAGCACGAGCAAAGTCAAAGGACCCCGTTCACAAAGGACGGGATGGGGGGAGAAGCGAGGACGACGGTCCTCATGTGCCCCCACAGCCGGCTAGGAACAGGAGGAGAACCTCATCCTAGCACGAGCAAAGTCAAAGGCCCCGTTCACAAAGGACGGGATGGGGGGAGAAGCGAGGACGACGGTCCTCATGTGCCCCCACAGCCGGCTAGGAACAGGAGGAGAACCTCGTCCTAGCACGAGCAAAGTCAAAGGCCCCGTTCGCAAAGGACGGGATGGGGGGAGAAGCGAGGACGACGGTCCTCATGTGCCCCCACAGCCGGCTAGGAACAGGAGGAGAACCTCGTCCTAGCGTGAGCAAAGTCGAAGGCCCCGTCCACAAAGGACGGGATGGGGGGAGAAGCGAGGACGACGGTCCTCATGTGCCCCCACAGCCGGCTAGGAACAGGAGGAGAACCTCGTCCTAGCGTGAGCAAAGTCGAAGGCCCCGTCCACCAAGGACGGGATGGGGGGAGAGGCGAGGACGACAGTCCCCATGTGCCCCCACAGCCCGTTGGGAACAAGAGGAGAACCTCGTCCTGACGCGGGCGAGGTCCAAGGCCGAGCCCCAGAGTCTACGGCAAGCTTCACTGCAGAAGACGAGGTCTCCTTCAGACCTCAGCTTCAACTTCGGTATCAGCATCAGCGGGAGACGGGATCTCCCCCAAGCGATCATAACCTTGACTGCAAAAGAGGAGGTCTCCCCCGAATCGACTTCGGTTGATGAAGGCAATGTCAACTCCGACCCTGACCACGGGGGGCAACATTGACTCCGGCCTCAACGTCGGCTTCACCAATTTTGGCTGGAAACGAGTCCCACTTCAACTCCAAACATCGACTGGGGATGAGACCTCCCCCGAGCTTCAGCTGCAACAAATGCGGAGCCTGGAAGAAGACTTCGGCAGTCGCCTGTTTTGGTACTCCCTTCCTTCAATTTTTGAACTCGGGAGTGGGGGGCTACTGTTGGGGATAAATCCCGCTCCTGCCGAAGCCCGGCCCGACGCTCAGCCCAATGTAACCAGTAGCCGCTGAAGAGCTTTAGCGCCAAGGTTCGGGCCGAACTGCCGCGCCAGGCCGAGCCCTACCAGCCCCTACCACGGCCGAACTGCCAGGCCGTGCGCCAGGCCGAACTGCCTAGAGGCCGAACTCCCCTGCGCCAAGGTCCGGGCCGAACTGCCTAGAGGCCGAACTCCCCTGCGCCAAGGACCGGGCCGAACTGCCTAGAGGCCGAACTCCTTGCAGCCTAAGGTCCGGGCCGAACTGCCTAGAGGCCGAACTCCCCTGCGCCAAGGACCGGGCCGAACTGCCTAGAGGCCGAACTCCCACCGCCAGCCGAACTTCCTGGCGGCCGAGCTCCTTGGACTCCAAGCGGCTGGACTTCTTCGGGAGACGGACTCCTCCCAGACGCCCGTTCGGCCATCCGAGCTCCTCCCGGGTTTTCCCTTCAGCCGAACTCTCCTACGAGCCCGAACTCCTTCGGACCCCACGGCCGAACTCCTTCGGACCGACCCCAGGCGAGCCCATGCAGCCGAACTCCTTCGGACTTCCCACGGCCGAACTCCTTCGGACTGACCCCAGGCGAGCCCGTGCAGCCGAACTCCTTCGGACCGACTTCAGGCGAGCCCAAGTGGCCGAACCCCTTCGGACCGACCCTAGGCGACCGAACTCCTCAGCAAGCCCTGGCCGAACCAACTAGCAACCGAAGTCCTTCAACTGGCCAGCCGAGCCTTCTTCGGGCCTCTCAGCGGTCGAACTCCTCGGCAACCGTCCCGCGGCCGAACTCTACAGATGGCCGACCCTTCAGCCAGACGAACTCCCCCAGCTTCCCCCTCGGCCGAACTCTGTTACAAGTCCGAACTCCATTGGACGAACTGTCGCCTGCGGCAAGACCGGACGACGCCTTCCTCTCCGTACCGGACTCCGTGCGGCCCACGACTCGCCGGTATGGCTCCCACGATCCACCGGACGACGCCTTCCTCTCCGTACCGGACTCCATGCGGCCCACGCCTCGCCGGTATGGCTCCCACGATCCACCGGACGACGCCTTCCTCTCCGTACCGGACTCCATGCGGCCCACGCCTCGCCGGTATGGCTCCCACGATCTACCGGACGACGCCTTCCTCTCTGTACCAAACTCCATGCTGCCCGACGACTCTCTGCCAGACGGCACAGCCGTCACCATCAACTAAGCTCCGCTATAAAAGGACCCCTCCCGACATACTAAGGCTAAGCTCTCTGAACTCTCGACTCTCTAAGCTCTCCTCCACATCTCTAAGCTCCGGAACTCATTCCGAGCACTCCATTACTGTTGGTCGGAAACTAACTTGACCGTCGGAGAGTCCTGCCGGAGCCACCACCCCACCGGTTCCGGACGGGACTTCGTTTTGCAGGTCCCCGGCGGCGCCCAGCGGCCTCGATTGCGGCGACCTCCGGCGGCGACGGATTTCTGCACCAACAAAACCAAAACTGATTCAGAGCATCTAAATCCAAAAATCAAAATCAAGATTCAAGTCTCAAAATTTATAAATAATCCATTGCATGTTTATGATTATTTATTAAACTAAGAAAAAATAAAAAGGAATGAGCTACACTAGCTCAGTAAGTAAAATTCATGCTTCTTAACCAGATCAAGCATAAGTATTTTTATGATAATATAATAATTAAAAATAATAGATATTATAAAAATAAAGCATTTCATAGAGCATAATATAAAATAGGTCATAAATCAATCATGCATGCATGAATCATAAAATTTTATAAACATGATTCATAAATTATTCTTGATCATATATTCATGTCATATTTTACAATCTTGCTCATAGATATTCATACTAAGATCACTATTGTACCTATGATAGGACTATATTTTTTAATTGACAGGATTCTTATTTCTTGTGCCAACTTAGTATTTATTGGCGAGGCCATATTTCTTGTGGATGCTAGCTGCGGATTTCAACTTTTTCAAAAGAAATTCATTCATATCTACCGAGAGCATTTAAAATTCTTATATTTTTTTAAAAATATATATATATTTAAATAAAAAAATATTTAAATTCATGGTTCATAAACATGCTATTTTCTTAAAATATATCCATAGAATCAATGATCATAATAAAACATGATTTTCACACCTCATATGTTGATATTTATTTTATAAAAAATATGAATTTATAACAATAATTCATTTACATTAAAAGACATGATAATTTAAAAATAAGAAATATAAAATTTTACTTACCTCGATCATCCTAGATCTTCAAACTTCATAAGTAATCCTATTTAAAATAAATATGATCAATTTTCTATCTAATGAATTCAATAAGATTAAATCATAAGAAAAAAGGACTGGTGATCAGATGTGGTAGACCGTCCGCACACCAGAGAATTCAGGATCTTCTAATCGAGGATCAGATCTAAATAACTTGATCAAAAAGTTATGAAGAACAATCGAATCAAAGCCAAGATTGATTAACAAGATTCATCAATAATAGATTTCTAAGATACTTTACATGGACAGTGTGGGCTTAATATATGACATGAATTTCAAAACAACTTCGAATCATCTTGTAGTAGTCAAGATGGATCTCTAAAAAAGAAAGACATGGCTCAATATTGCAATCCCTTAATCTTCTTAGAGAGAGAAAGTATATGAAGAAAGAGAAAATAAAGAGAGAAAATGGAGAGAGAATCTTCGTATCCTTTAGAAGAGGCAATCATGATCGAGATCATCAAGAGTCATGTTTGGATGACTCAATAGGGGTTGTTCATGATCAAATGCTAAAAATTTTTAGCAAGAATCGGACTAGGATTTGACCAATTGCATGGATTTTAAAGCAATCTAGGGTTATCTTGTTTTTATCTTAGGTTCAACCTAGGATTTATGAATAAGATAGAGAAAGAAAGAAAGAGAGTAGAGAGAAATCTTAAAAAGAGAAGGAGAGAGAGGAAAGAAAAAATTATTTTCTCTCTTTTTTTTTCTTTCTTTTTTCTCTTTTTCTTTTCTTTTCTTCTCTTCTCTTCTTCTTTATTTTTTTTTCTTTTTCTTGGCTAAACAGAGGAGAGCATTGCAGAGGTGGTTCTTCGCCGAAAGACTGGCAGTGGATGGCAAGGCATAGGCGGCCGACAATGGATGGCAGTGGCGGAGAATGGGATAGTCAGCGACGAGGTTCGACCGATAAAAATCATAGAAAAACTTCAAAAAATCAGGGATCTATCCCTTTCCTTTGATTTTTTCAATCATCGGTCAATCATTGGCGGCCAAGACCTTTGGGGTAGGTAGCTTGTAGGTGGCAGTTTCGATTTAGTGGGGTGGCACCGTGGGCAATGGAGCCGGTGTCTAGGAAAAAGGGGAAATATATAGGGCTCGACCAACAGAAAAAAATAGAAGATTTTCATGATGGATTTTCGGTGAATCTAGGGCTGACGGCGGCAGCCAAGGTCGCAGGAAGAAGGGGAAGAAAGAGAGGAAGGGGGCTGGGGCTTATCTCGCACTCCGATGAGGTCTCCGGTAAGAATTTTTAGCCGATACAGTGATGATAGTCTGTGTCTCTAATGGAGGAAAAGAGGGAGAAAGAAGAGGAAGGAAGCCCAATGTCGTCATGGCTTGCTTAGGATGAGAGAGAGAAAGTTTTATAGAGCAAAGGGAAGGCTGAATCCTCTCCGAATTCAACTTTTCTCTGATGATTTTGAATGAAAGAAGACTCCCAACAGGAGTTTTCATCATTATTTATTTATTTTTATTTTTTTAAGATTGCTTTGAGGTTTATGTGGTACAAAAATCAGATTATCATATGTATCTTTAGCGTGAAAGAATGATTTCAAAGCACTCCAATTTCTTTCTTTCATCGAAATAGCCATTTGAGCGATCCGACAGTTGGCACATAAAGGAAGTGGAATCATTCTTTCGCGCAAACAGTACGACCCAAGCCCTTCGTTTTCCGATGAATCAAGGATGGGTGGTTCATGCATGACTGGTTTCATTGACTTCTTCTCGTTGGTGAGGCACCTTCGAAGTTGTTACATTGCATGTGGGAAGGAGTGTTGAAGGACGGGCAAAGAGAAGAGCTTGATGCCGACCATGATAGCCGTTACAACACAGTAATATGTTGTCATCCGGCGAAAAAGACTCGAACGCTATTTTGTTTTTCCCGCATCAAATATAACACAAGATCATGATTCATAGGCATCACATGCGAACTTTATTTATCAATTTGAGTCAAGTGAAAACTTTATTTATGAGATAAAGCTTATGTAAGCTTCCACATGTTGGAAACAAATCCGACATTTTATTTCTTCCACCGATCTCATGTCTCCCCAAACCAATTCTAAAACCTCATGAGCAAATGATTTGAGAGCTAACCGGCAAGAGGTCAAATAGAGTATCCCAGGCATATTTAAATATGACACGAGCGTCTTGGAAAACAGGTTGTCCGTCGTTGACGGAACATTGACCTCCACCCACTGGTTTGAAGACGTTAGGATTTACTCGCTCAACACTTCCGAAACCACTGCACTTCAACAGCAACTTCTCTTGGCCACATATACAATTGTTGTCTTTCACTACCTCGTACTCGGGCTTTCAGGTCTTTGATTTGATTGACTAACTATAATGTTAGTCGGCGTGCACAGTGCAGAACCTACATTGGCAACAATATATATTGTTAGTCTATGATTTGGTAACTCGAATGTATATAGAGATTATGATTTTTTTTTTTTTAACACTGTAGCCTTGACCATAGCTATCTTGTTAGCAAAATGGTGGTTGAAATGTTCAAAGAGAATAGCAGGAGACTGAATGGGAGGAGAGAGATACCTGGGTGTAAGATGCAGAGGAAAACAAAAGAAGCTAAGAGGAGATTGAAAATAGCATCTTTCTTGCTACTGTATTTGCCACTCTGGTTCAGGGCAAAGGTAGGAGTTTATAAAGGAAAAGATTGCCCAAGAATTTAGGCCTTTGGAGGAATGTTTTTATGTGTTTCTTTCATAGAAGGAAAGTTCTCTTCTTCTTCTTTTTTTTTTTTTTGGAAACATAACAGAAGTAAAGTTTTCAAATTTTGAAACCAATGATAAACATAAATAAAGGATAAACATAACAAATGATAAACATACTATAAATAAAATAATGATACTCGTCCAAAATATCTTTTAATGTCAAAAATACTAATCACTTTTCTAATGACGATTGGAGTATATTAACTCCTATTTATTTATTATCAATGTCATGTCAGATATTCCATTGATACAAGCTATTCAACGTTTTCACATTCCAATTTTTGGATTCCAGACCATGAGGACTATGTGTTTCAATTTGTATCTTTCTATCCATAATAGAGATTGGTAGTTATCGCGATTTTGTTCTCTCATTATCACTTAGACACAAGATATCCCATCTAATTACTTTTATAGATAGTATTTCATTAATGAGATAAAAGTCTTATAATTCATTAATTTTAAGATTTTTTCTTAAAATTATTTATTGTACCATGCAAAAAAAATAAAGTGAATTAAAATTGTAATAAGATGCATTTCAAGTTTTTGTTTTGATACCTACATAGGATGCATGATGAGATAATGAAATGTAGCTATAAATTTATACAATAGAAGAATAAATAATTTCCTAGAAAATAAAATAAAAATAAATTATAAGTAGAATGTATTTAATAGTTTAATCACTATTCCATGATGACAACTAGCACTCTAACCCTGATGGAAACAATTAATTCCACTAGAATAAAGGAAAGACACTAACATAAGCTAAGCAAGACTCTTGGCTTAATCAACTCGACTGAATCCCAACATAGATTCTCAAATCAAAATAGTTCAAACCCCATTGAAAGAACGTCAAAAATTCTCCCTCCCAATCCTCCTAAAATCAAAATTGGCCAAACCAAACCGAACCTCCATACCTGAGTCAAAGGCCAAAGAAACCAAGAGACCCTTCTACTTCATGTATAAGTGAACCGACAATGTAGCAAAAAGTTGTTACCAAAAAAAAAGCTTCACCAATAAGAAAAGGTGCCAATACACCCAAACCTAAGATGAATATAGTCGAAAGTTGTGTCAAACCTTTTCTGAGATTGGATATTCTCCAACTGTTTTAGTAAACTATACTTATTCATCTTGAGATTGGTGGCCCGATTCTAGAGTTAATGATTAAGATTGTTTCGATCACTTCTGATTTTCCATGTAAATTATAGAAGGTGCAATGCTTGGAAATGACTTCGCAATGTAAGTGCTAAAAAAAAAAAAAAAAAAGGATGAGTGGACCTGAAGATAACTTCAAAAAACCTTGATTCTTTATGGCGTGATGTGTACCTAATGTTAGGAAGAACCTAATTAGCATATTTTTTATGATATCTAAAGGTTAAAAGATTATTTTAGAATCTAATAAACTTGTAATCATCCATTATAATAAGTTTGTAGATAGAGACTTTGTATTTGAGGGTTTGTTCAAATTAAGAGTACTTTCTAGAAACATGAATAAAGATTCTTATATTCCTTTAATGTTGAATCTTTCTGTTTCTAACAAGATAGGCTTGGTCATAGGAATTGTGATTAAATCTATCACATGGCAAACTTAAGTCTCATTCCTGAGGTATATCTTGATCCAAAATTCAAATGTAAAATTTATGTATAGGCAAAGAGCACCGAAAAACCATTTAAGTTTGTGTATAGAAGGACAAATCTTCTTTATCTTTTCATGGCAATGTGTATGTGTGATAGTCCAACATCGTTCAAACAAATAAAAATAATCAATATATAAGGCTTAAAGTATTCTACTAAAATAATCGGGCTTAAACATTTTGGACCACATGATTTAAGCCCTTAATAGGTTATTGAGCTAGACTTTTAACAAAAATTTATTATTTAGTAAAATTATTTGAAACATTACAAACGGTATCAGAGCCATTTCTGATGGTACTATCGTATGGGACCATGCTGGATCAGACTATGCATTCCGATGATGTACCCTCAATCTCATGTTGGATCAGACTATGCATTCCAATGATGTACCCTCAATCCGATGGGAGGAGATTGATCATGGAGGATGGTGATAGCGGCGTGGTGGGCTTGCCTCCGAAGTCTCACATGACGAGGATGTCAAGGATTTAAAGTGGAGAGTTTGTGATAGTCCCACATCATTCAAATAATTAAAAATAACCAGGCTTCAAGTATTCTACTAAAATAACTGGGCTTAAATATTTTGGGCCACATGGTTTAAGGCCTTAATAAATTATTGGGCTAGACTTTTAACAAAAATTTATTGTTTAGTAAAATTGCTTGGCGTTACAGTATGACTCTACTTATCCATTCTAAGAGGCAATTGCTACTTTATAACATTTATAATTGACTTCTCCTGGTATTGTTATATATCTAACCAAATGTAAGAATTAAGTACTAGATAGATTTAAATATTTAGAGGCAAAGCAAAAACCCAAACCAAGAAAATCTTAAAAGAATTAGGTCTGGTTGAGATAGTGGCTATACTTCAAAGGAAATGAGAACATGGAATAATTTATGAAAGTACTTTTTATTCCTCTCAATCCAATAGTATAGCAAAATGAAAGAACCAAACTCTAATAGATATGGTTAACTCAATAATAATCAATGCCGGTTCACCTGCTTTTGACCTAACATATCCTGAATAGAATATCTTTTGATGAAAGTAACTAGACGCGTTGAACTTTGAAAGAATAGAACTCTAAGTTTAAATGACTATAAGGTGAGAGCAAGCCTAGCTAAGGTAGGAATACATGAACCTAAAAAAATAGTCTTCCCTACCAATTAGTCTTTGAAGTTACATGGTAAACTTCTTCTCCCCTCAAGTTTTCTTAACCAAGAATGCAACACCAACAAAGGGTTGAAGCTGGTTTGAGAATAGGTCAAGTAATTAAACTTTCATCTGTAAGGCTAACCCATGGGAATGGATAATCCCTGCAGGTTTAAGTGTAGCTAAAGATGTTTATAGCTAAGATATTTATTTGAAAACCAAACATTTACTTCCACAGGAAAATACAGGCAGTAGAGATGGAGGACTATGTTTATTAAGCAAATCTTCATGTTCTGGACTTCCGTAAGTCCCTTTCCTCCAGGGCCTTTCTTAAACATCGTAGACAAAAGGAATGAACACATCCTCTTGCATGTGCACCGGATGAATCCATGCTCCCAAGGACTACTTTCTTTTGCAAGAAAGTATAAAGAGTTTTGCTATGATGCTCCAAAGGTTATTTTAATTTTTTTATTATTTATATATTTATGATCATTGGATTAAATATAGATCATTCGGATTTCAGCCAGCTGAAGTGCTAATTATTTTCATCATTAAAATTGATGGTAAGTTCTATAATTAAATTAAACTTTATTTTTTTCTCCAAAAGATTAGTGGACCAAGGGTGGAGGAGCCGCGGGCACAAGGAGAGGAGCCACAGGCACATGGGGCAAGGGGGAGTGAAGGAGCTGCAGGCACCAAAGAGGGAAGGAGAACCCGGAGGGGGTGGGGTGGGTAGGGACTAATAGGAGCATCGGGCTAGTAGGGGGGCGGAGGAGCCGCGAGCGGCGGGAGAGGCACGAAGAGGCCATAGGTTGAGGGAGATGGAGGAGCCACGGGCGAGGGGCTGGAGGGAGCACGAAGGAGCTGCAGGTGGTATCGAGGAGGGCACGGAGAAGCCACGGTCAGAAAAAGATAAAAAATAATAATAATAATATATAATATTTTAAATATTTTTTATAATAAAATATTATAAGAAAGCACCGTAGTAAAATCTAAGCATAAAATATAAACTTAAGGAATATTAAAAAAATTCAAATACATCTTGCCTCGTTACTTGGGAGAAATGTATGTGCATGTATATGTCACATGGAGAAGGTGCTCAAATGTTGAGATGAACGTAGAAAAGGTTCCAGGCTCTGCAAATGGTAATCGCCTGTTGTTGATTCAATGAAATTAAGCTGGGTTCTCAAGTCCTTGGAACATCAAATGAGTAGCTCGATTAACTCTGGATGCAGCCTTTAGAATTAAGCTTGTCTTCGAGAAGTATGATGCATGCCTCCTTTCTTTCTTAATGTCTTTTTATCAGATGAGAAAGATTCAATATAAACTCAAGCATTTGGAGAGATCATTCCAACCATGCATTTGAACAACTCCTTTCTCCTTTATGAAGTCGATGACTCATGGTTTTGTCTTTGGTGTCGGCTGTGACTGCAGAGGTTAGACTTGGAATCTGTGGGAAGAGTCAAGGATGCTAATCTGTCGTTATTTGTGGGAAATATTATATAGGGAAGAAAAATATTAAGGGAATCTTGGGCGTTTTCTAACTTCTTGGCCTCCTGTGAAATTTTTGTTTAGTAGTGCTGTCAAGGTCCTTTGACTCTCAATTTTTCAGATTTGGAGCACCTAATTCTATCTGGGTAGGTTGGATATCTTGAATTTGCTATGCTTGGAAATGTTGGATACTCTAAATCCATTGACAAAATGTAACGCAAAAATTAAAGTAAAACCTACGATGACCCTGTGCTTTGATGGTCAATGTGAGCTGCAAGAGTTGGAAGGTTCATGAATAGTTCTCCAATTGGCATTTCTTGTAGAAGATGTATCTGATGAACATGGACGAATGTTGATTTGATATCGGTAGCGGGAAGTAGACGGCAGAGGAAAAGGATCTAAAGCTTTGAATTTTCAATGAAAATGAAAGGAAAAGTGAACTAATGATGAGAAATGGCTTGCAAGTATAAAATTTGGATGACATCAAGCTTGCAAGCATGATTAGTTAGTAAGAGCCCACTCGAGTTCGGTTGATTTAGTCTTTAAGATGGAGCAAGGTTCTTGATGGGTGAATACAGTCACATTGTCACTACGTACCTTTCCAAGTTGACGGAGATGCTTATCAACCAGCTGAGCTAAGAGTGATGAGAATTATATTTCCACTTGAGGATAAATGCAATGTATGATCAACTTCCTAATGCACCATCGACCAGTCTTAAATGCTTCATGAACCAAAATACACTCGTCTCCTTAGAGACATATGATAAAATTGGAACAATACGGAGAAGATGAGCATAGCCCCTCGCAAGGATGACACCCACAGGTCAAGAACAAGCTAAAAAACACTCTTAAAGTGGGGTGTGTGGCCTGGTCGCACCAACTAGAATCCATACATCACCATTCCCATTCTCATAAGCGCTTATTACTTGCCCCTTGCTCTCAGTTTAAATTATTCCTTGATCGGTTAGAGGTATATATAGTTTGGAGAAACCTGATCCATCCAACACCAATAAATTTAGCTTCCCTTGTTTAATGGTTAGAATGGCAGCAAAGAAGTCCAAGCATCATCTGCAACCAATTATTCCATCCCACAGAGGCATGAACGAACTTAGTGAAAGGAATAAAACGGCATACAAGTACACAAACAAATAATATATTGATTCCATGTTATATTAACAAATGTATATTTCATTTACGAGCCAGGTAGTATCACTTCTTCTTCTTTTCTTCTTTTTTCCTTTTCTTCTTAGAGGGAAGAACTGAGTACATCCCAATCCGCCAAGTAGCATCTATTTACAAGCATGTGGGTGTAATCAAGAACTAAAGGATGAAGGTCACATTCCTATACAATTTTCTCCATGGTTGGAATCCAGCGTCTAATAATTTGAAGGTGTAGCTATTTACGGAGTGGTGCTATGGTTATTTTTGTGGTGTTGGCTATACGTCTAAATTCCTTTTTGCATATCGATCATCTTTTGATGAGTTTGAAACAAGTTCATGAATAGGATCTAATCAACCTGAAGCTCTGAAACGAACAGATCTTGAAGAAATTTCCCAAGAGGGATCCAGTGGTGGGGGGTCTAGGAGGAGGCAAGGAGTTCTGCTTCACCTTCAAACTCGTCTGACCAATTTGCTGACGCAATGAATCGATGATCTTGGCTTCCACAGGGTTGCCTGACGTCTCAGAAAGGCAGAAAGTGTCCACTGCTTTGCCCCTGACCGTCGATATATCCGCTCTCCTAACGCGCAGGCCATTCTCCCGGAATATCCTGGTAATGTCTGAGAGAAGACCAACCCTGTCCTCCGTCCTCAATTCCAATTCCAACCCCTGCAGAGATCCAGAGATTAAACTTTAGAAAACGAAGCGAAAGCATTGCATTGCGCACGTTGCATCAAGGCTTCAAGTGAATTAGATACCTCTGAGGCTCGTCTCTCAATAGCTGCTTCAAGGCACTGGATCACGCGCTGCCTTTCAGCCTCTGAGCTTATGGGAAGCCCATCAACATGCCTTATGTAGTATTCCTGCAGTCAAACAAAATCAAAACCTTGAGAGAGCAAAACCATATCGATGTCGAGATTCAGCAGCAGCTCAATATGTCTCACCTGATAAGCTTCTGCACTTGCTGTGAGGACTGTTCCATGGAACACAACATACTGCATGTCCGTGAGAGTACAAACAGTGTCGAACAAGAGCTTGGGCCGGTCCTTAGACCTCAAAATAACTATGGTGTAATCCTTCTCAGAGCAGTCCATTACTGCAACTTGGGGCCTAGATTTCTCTCCCTCCCAGGACAAGTCAATTTTTTCATAGTCCCGATCGTCAAACATCATCTGATGCAGCCTCCTCTCTGTGTGGGTGAGTCCTGCCGAGACCATCATCTTCGCAGTTCTCGAAGTGTTGTTCCCTTTTAGAACATTGCAGAGGAGCTCCTTGATTGTGGAGAGCCTCAGAGGGTCCTCGATCGCACCCTTTGTGGACTCATCAGTGACGTGAACCACTGCCGCAGCTCTGGTGTTGTGAGTCCAGACCTCAGCTTTCACCACGTTGCAATTCAAGTCTGTAAGCACGGCACATATTTCAGAAAGTAGGCCAGGCCTATCGGTGCCTGTTAGCTCGATTGATGTGTGCTCCTTGGAAGGCATTACGCCGACCGAATTCCTGAGCTTGGGGAAGAAGCAAGCATCTGATTCCAGGGACTGCAGAACAATTCCAACCAAAACTTGATAATTAGATATTTAAATCTACGAGGAAGTGAAATATAAGGAGCGAACTATAAGTCCTTGACACGAATTTATGTCAAGCGTCTCAAGAATTAGAAGTCCTTCAATTCCTGAATCTCAGATATAGCTCAAACTTACCGTTTGTACGTAGGAGACGATCTCTTTGTCCCAAACTTTATTCCCATCTCGATCGGTCACATTAAAGACTAAAACCAAAAGAAAATTTAGCAAATGACTTAGAAATTCTTTTCTTTTTTGTGTGGGTGTCTTTTATCATCCAGATTGGATCTGGTACCAAGCCTTACCATCCATGAACCAACTCCCATCTGAGGATATATAAGCTTTGGTGATGATAAGATTCAGATCAGTGAGGACTTGGACTACTTCTACTAGAATTCCATGCTTGTTAACACTGTCCACCTATGATGCAGAAGATAAAGAAAATAACAAAAAAAATACAACAAACAAGACCTCCACAAGAGTGGACTTAGCGGAGGATGATGGCTTAAACAAGAGAAAAAACTCAACCTTACCCGAATAACAGTCGCATCATCACAACAATCATTGTCTATTACAACCCTGCACAAAAAAAAGCAGTAAAGAATGATTTAGAAGCAATATACAGAACAAGTACCCATAGAGTCTGCACCCATAGAGCCCAAAAAGGGGAGGGAAAAAAAAAAAGGAAAGAAAAAGGGAGAAGGGGATAAAAGCACGAGGGGATAAAAGGAACCCATGCCAAAAGGAAGCTACAGTATCTAGGGGAGTACGAAGTCAATAGAAGACCCAGAAAAGACGAGAGAGAGAGAGAGAACCGTGGAAGCCAAAATAATCCTTGGAAACAACCTAGAAATTCACAGGAAAAAAACACACTAAGACCAAATAAGAACTAAACCAAATGCTGGGGCAAAAAGAACGGGAAAGAGCTTAAACTGTTCATGATCACCACAAACTCTAAACAACCTAATTCCAGCACTAAAGGCACCAAAAATCCATGAAAAAAATCCAAATTAAGCATGCCCAACTCAAACCATAACATAATTAAAAGAAAAATAAAGAAGAGAACACGTAAGAGCCACAACTTCTCATCCTTACTTACCATAAACACAGCTCAATCCCTCCCCCCTCAAAAATATCTCATAAATCCAAATAAAACATACGCGAACCAAACAAGAACAATCAGAGAAAGAAAAAAAAGCTGTACAAAACTGATTCTAATAAACACAAACGGAACAAGCCCCAACCCAACCTTCCAAGACTACAACCCTTAAAAGCAAGCATCAAATTCAAACAAAACATACCAAAATCAAACGAGAACAAAAGTTGAAAAATAAAACAAACAGGTGAGAGCTAAAACTATTCCCAACCAAACACAAGCACAAACTAGCCCCTACCCAAGACTCAAATCCCAAAAACAAAAAAAAAAAAGAAAGAAAGAAAGAAAAAAAAGATTAAAACCCTTGAAAAAAACCATTAAATCCGTGCGAAAACACAAGCCAAGGCAATTAAGAACCAGTTTCTAAACAGTAGAAGTGCAGAAAGAAAGCCAAACAGAGGAATCTCATACCTTGGGGGATTCATCCTTCTAATAAGCTTAGCATACTCATCATCATCTATCTCCATAGCTACAGAACTCCCCATGAAACCCTCAAACAAGAGAGAACTTCAATTCCTTTATATATACACACACGCCAGAGGAAGAAACCGGGAAGGAGTAAGAGAAAACGGGAGCAGGGAGATTAAAAAGGAAAGGCTTGGGTTGGCAACCTCGGCCCAACACTTTGAAGCCGTTTAAAAATTAAAACCACCCTCTTTTTATGTTACTGTGCCCCTCTATGATTAGCTGCCAGGGCTGCCAAAAACCAGAGGTCATGTGGTACTTTTTAGCTAGCAGTTAATGATTTAAAAGATTAAGCTACAGTTGATCAAATTTTAATTCATATTGGATTAAATTTTTTTATCGTTGAATCGACAAACATCTTCAAAAAATTTTTAAAAATAAATAAAATATTATTAACTAATCTAACATATTAAAAAATATATTAAAAAATATAATATTTAAAATAAATATAAATATTAAATAATAAATATAAAATTTTTATTTATTATATATTATTTATATTTATTTTATGAAGCTTATGTTTATTTTAGATAGTTTATATTTATTCTATAAAGTTTATGTTTATTTTGGTATAAATTTTTTAAAATAAATAAAAATTTTATATTTATCTTAAAATAATTTATATTTATTTTAGTATTTATTTTTTTATAGTCAAATTTATTTTAGTATTTATTATTTTTTATAACCAACGAGGAAGAAATAATCGAAGAGTCGGGACATCTGCGCATTAAACTCTTCCTGAAGGCGCCTATAGGCTCCCATGAAGGCACCTTACGTCTTAAATGCTTCGTACTTTTTTTTTAACAAACTTTTATTTTTTTTTTTAAAATATTTTGGAGATATGCGCTGATCCAACGATCAGAAATCCAATCAAATATAGACTGCAATCCGATCGATCGAAATCCAGTCTATCTCTATATATATAGAGGGCGCATATCAAACTAGAATCAGATTGATCTCAGATCAAAACTCTATAATAAAGATTCTACATCAATGATTCAAATCATTGAATACGATCTACTATTTCAAACATGCTTACATATAAAAAATCACATGATTCAGAAACTCCTAACTTATGCATTAAGTAGTTAAAAATTAAATAATCTAAATAAAATTAAATTAGATATATTTTTTAAATCACTTGATGCATAAATTAGGAGTCCTCAAATCATATTATTTTTGATATACAAGTAGTTTTGAAATAGTAAATCACATCCAATAACTTGTATCATTGATGTAGAACTCTCATTGTACAATTTTGACTTAATCAAATCTATGTCCATATATATATATATATATATATATATATATATATATATATCCAATCCTACAAGGATGGGATGTTTTATTATATATATATATATATATATATATATATATATATATATATATATATATATATATATATATATATATGTCCAATCCTACATCCATGCCAAAATGTCATAGTATATTTTTAAAAGAAAAGTATTAATGGGATGGGATGCATTGTAGGATTTTTTTTTTTTAAAAAAAAAATGATACTATATAATAGATAGAGAAGACCAGAGCACAAAATCTCCACTATCCCCTACAGACATGCCACTTCATTAATTGCTAAAATTGATATCATTAATTTCTAAAAATAAAATATAAAATTATCATAGTTAAACACAAACCTATATTTTTTAAAAAAATTAAAAAAATCTAAATAGTAAGCAATAATCCCTTCAAAATAAATACCAACTCATAAATACTTTGCCTATACTAATTGTTGGTGCAGAAATTGATCGTCGCCGAAGGTCGCTAGAGTCGAGGCCACTGAGGTCGCCGCCGGGGATCTGCAAAACAGAGTCCCGTCCGGAGTCGGTGGAGGGTGGCTCCGACAGGACCCTCCGACGCTCAAGTCAGCTCTGGCCAGCAGGAATGGAGTGCTCGGAAATGAGTTTCGGAGCTTAGAGAAGAAGAGGAGAGCTTAGAGGTCCGAGAGAGAGATTAGAGATTGGTGTATCTTGAGGGTCCTTTATAGGCGGAGCTTAGTTGATGGTGACAGTCATACCGTCTGGCAGAGAGCCGTTGGAGCCGCATGGAGTTTGGTACGGAGAGGAAAGCGTCGTCAGGTGGATGGTGACAGCCATACTGGTGGGTCATGGGCCGCATGGGGCTGGTTACGGAGAGAGTGGCGTCGCCAGTAGTGGTGGCCATGTCGTTTGGACTTGTTGTCTGTTGTGGACTGACGGCGACAGTTCGTCCAGAGGAGTTCGAACTTGTAGGAGAGTTCGACTGAAAGAAAAGCTCGGAAGGAGCTCGGCTCCCATAGGCGTCTGGCCGGAGGTGCGCAGCTAAGGCTCGGTCGCTTGGGAGTTCGGCCGCTTTGAATTGAAGGAGCTCGGTCGACTGAAGGGACAGCCGCTTGAGGAGTTCGGCCGAGGGAGACCGTTAAGGAGTTCGGATGCTGGGGTATTCCAATAAAGCCCGGCCGCTTGGAGTTGAAGGAGCTCGGCCGACTAAAGGGACAGCCGCTTGAGGAGTTCAGCCGAGGGATGACCGTTGAGGAGTTCGGATGCTGGGGGATTCCGGTAAAACTCGGCCGCTTGGAATTGAAGGAGCTCGGCTGGCTGAAGGGACGACCGCTTGAGGAGTTCGATCGAGGGATGACCGTTGAGGAGATCGAACGCTGGGGATTTCGGTAAAGCCCGGTCGCTTGGAGTTGAAGGAGCTCGGCCGGCTGAAGGGATGACTGCTTGAGGAGTTCGATCGAGGGATGACCGTTGAGGAGTTCAGATGCTAGGAGATTTCGGTAAAGCTCGGTCGCTTGGGATTGAAGGAGCTCGGTCGGCTGAAGGGACGGCCGCTTGAGGAGTTCGGCCGAGGGATGACCGTTGAGGAGTTTGGATGCTGGGGGATTTCGGTAAAGCCCGGCCGCTTGGAGTTGAAGGAGCTCGGCCGACTGAATGGGTTAGAAGAAGCTCGACCGCTGGGGGTTCGGCTGAAGCCCGTCTGCTGAAGCTCTTCTGCGGTTACTGGTTGCATTAGGCTCAGCATCGAGCTAGACTTCGACGGGAGCGAGATTTATCCCCAACACTAGCCCCCCTCACTCCCGAGTTCGAAGATCGAAGGAAGGGAGTGCAGGAAAGGCGACTGTCGAAATCTTTCTCTAAGCTCTGTGCTGGTCTAGGTCGAAGCTCGGGGGAGATCTCACCTCCAGCTGAAGTTGACACGGTAGCTTTCTCCAACCGAGGTCGATACGGGCGCTCTGGCCGAGGTCGTCGTGGGCCTTACCTCTATCCGAGGTTACTCAAGCGCTCTGACCGAGGTTGTCGCGGACCTTATCTCTAGCCAGAGTTGATGCGGGCGCTCTGGCCGAGGTCGTCGCGGGCCTTACCTCTATCCGAGGTTACTCAAGCGCTCTGGCCGAGGTTGATGCGGGCGCTCGGGGGAGATCTCATCTCCTACTGTCGAAGTTGGCCCAGTCCCTCGGGGGAGTCTGATCCATAGTCGAAGTTATCCACGATCGCTCGGGAGAGATCTTATCTCTGACCAAGGTTGATGGAGATTTTTTTTCCTATGGACTTCGGAGCTCGGACTTGAACTTTGCTCGCGTTAGGATGAGGTTCTCCTCCTGCTCCTAATGGACTGTGGAGGCATATTCGGACTGTCATCCGTCTCCCCCCATCTCATCTAAGGTGAACGAGGCCTTCGACTTTGCTCGTGTTGGGACGAGGTTCTCCTCCTGTTCCCAATGGGCTGTGGGGGTTCATTACGGACCGTCGTCCGCGCCTCTCCCCCCATCTCGTCTAATGTGGACAAGGCCTTCGACTTTGCTCACGTTGGGACGAGGTTCTCCTCCTATTCCCAACGGGCTGTGGGGGCTCATACGGACCATCGTCCGTGCCTCTCCTCCCATCTTGTCTAAGGTGGATGAGGCCTTCGACTTTGCTCGCATTAGGATGAGGTTCTCCTCCTGTTCCTAACGGACTGAGGGGGCACATGCGGACCATCGTCCGTGCCTCTCCCCCCATCTCGTCTAAGGTGGACGAGGCCTTCGACTTTGCTCGCGTTAGGACGAGGTTCTCCTCCTGTTCCTAATGGGCTATGGGGGCTCATTCGGACCGTCATCCGCGCCTCTCCTCCCATCTCGTCTAATGTGGATGAGGCCTTCGACTTTGCTCACATTGGGATGAGGTTCTCCTCCTGTTCCCAATGGGCTATGGGGGTTCATACGGACCATCGTCCGCGCCTCTCCCCCCATCTCGTCTAATGTGGATGAGGCCTTCGACTTTGCTCACGTTAGGATGAGGTCCTCCCCTGTTTCTAACGTGGCGACTGTTGGCTGCTCCTTCGCTGTCATCGCATAATTTTCGCATCCAAAAATAACATTATTGAAGGAAAGAATTTTACCGAAGGAAAGCTACGGGCAGCACATCCCCATTTGAGGGTCATCGGGGCGTTGTTCCTCGGAGTTCCCTTGGGCAGTAAGTTTCGTGCAGACGACCTCCTCTATCTCATGCCGACCTCCTCAATTTGGAGCATGCTTCTCTTGGCTTTGACGCTGGGAGGTGACGAATCGTCGATGTACCAAGCTCCTCTCGGGGGTGATGTTGATGTCGCCACGAGGCGGCCGACCTTCTTATCTTTTCTGATTACAGCAGCACCTTTAGCCGATCTTCTCCTGCTTCAGGCTGGCATCAGAGGAATTTATCCCGTCGTTCCTTTTTGACGAGCTCTTCAATTTCGTCTTGGAGCTGAATGTACTTCTCAGTGTCGTGGTCGTGGTCGCGATGGTAGGGGCTTTACTTGCTTCGATCGGGCACGTTTGGGAAGGCCGTAGTCCTTCAGGTCTTGGCGGCTGGCTCTTAACTTCACTGAGAATTCGAGTTAGAGGAGCGGGGCGTGGTTTGCGGAACCTTTCGGGAGGAGGACTTCTTCGCGTCCTTCTGTTGGGGCTTCCTTTCGTGGTGAGCTCGAGAGAGAGTTCAGCCTCGCTTCGCCCTGGAGCTTCATTCCGGTTTCCCGCAAAACTTTCCTTTCCGCGGCCGAACTTCACGCTTCTTTAGATCCGGATCCCTGCTTCAGAAGGGGGAAAGTTTGCTTGCCTCACTTTATTGAGCCGAACTTCATTCTGAGCGACTCCAGGGGGAGTTCGGCCTCATCGCCTTGCGGTTCGAGCCACCGAACTTCATTCCTGGGATGATGAGCTGCGGAGTTTGGTTTCACTTATGCCGAACTTCAGTCGCAGGAGAACTTCGTTCCGCCCTCGCTTGCGCTGAACTTCATTGCGATGGTGAGCTTTAAGGTAGAGTTTGGCCTCACTTGCGCCAAACTTTATTGATAAGCTTCAAAGGGAGAGTTTGGCCTCGCCGAACTTCATTTCGATGATGAGCTGAGGAGTTCGGCCTTGCTTCCGTCGAACTTCATTCTGATGAGTTCAGCCTCACTTATGCCGAACTTCATTCCGTGGGGGAACTTCGTTCCATCTTCACTTGCGCCGAACTTCACTTGGATGATGAGCTTCGAAGGAAAGTTCGGCCTCACCGAACTTCACTTGGCTCTCCATCATCCGCCGGCTACTCTCTCAGGGATTCCTCGTCTTTCGACTTGAAGGCTTCTTCCATATGGGCATACCTCTCGGCCCGAGCCAGCAGATCGGCGAAGTCTCTGGGATACTTTTTTTTTAGGGAAAACTGTAAGTCATTCTTCTGAAGGCCGTCCTTGAGCACGGCCATCGCAACAGACTGGTCCAAGTCTCGGACCTCTAATGCCGCGGCGTTAAATCGGATGACGTAAGTCCGAATGGATTCCTCCTGCTTCTGCTTGACGTTCATCAGGGAGTCCGAACCTCGGCACGGACGTCGGCTGCTGACGAAGTGAGCCACGAACTGACTGCTCATTTGGTCAAAAGAGAAGATCGTACTCAGTTTCAATGCTGAGTACCAATTTCTTGCTACTCCCTTTAAGGTATATGAGAAAGCTCGGCACAGTATGGTGTCTGAAGCGTCGTGAAGCAGCATCATGGCACGGAAGGCCTTCAGGTGATCAACCGGATCAGAAGTTCCATCGTAGCTTTTCAGTTGAGGGAGCTCGAAGGTCGGTGGAATAGGTTCTTGCATAATTCGGAGAGAGAAGGAAGGTTCAGCATGGACGTCGACGTGATGAGCCGAGGTGACGCGGGCGAGCTCTTCAATACGTCGGTCCATCTCCCGCAGTCTGCACCCAAGGGCGTCATCTTAGTTGCAGATCTTAGGGGGCTTCCGACTACGGATGGAAAAGGTCTCCCCCAGAAGAGAACAATGATCCGAACACGGATCCTCGGCTCTCTATTTTTTCTTCTTCGGGACGACAGGTACGCTGGCCCTGGTACTCTTCCTTGGAGCCGATTTTCGACATTCCAATGGTGGGTTTCCTGGTGGAGTCGCCACCGGGGGCTGCTATATAGCCTGCAATGCCTCCGTGAGGCCACGGACCTATCGGACAAGCAGGTCGAACTACTTCACATCCACCATAGGTACAGGTGGAACCTGAGCTGCCGGGGCTGAAGCAGGGACAGACGAATCTAGATGGGATCGGGCCGTGGGGGCCGTCGAGCACCGCATCGAAGCTCTCCTGAGAGGCATTTTCTCTTCGGAAGAGAAGGGAGATCTCCGGAGAAGGAAGAGAAAAGTCACTGAGCACTCCTTTAAGAACAAGAAAACCTCAGAGGTTCAGGCCGTCCTTCCTCTAGCGCCAATCTATTGGTGCAGAAACTAGTCATCGTCGGAGGTCGTTGGAGTCGAGGCCGCTGAGATCGCCGTCGGGGATCTGCAAAATAGAGTTCCATCCGGAGCTGATGGGGGGTGGCTCCGGCAGGACCCTCCGACGCTCAAGTCAACTCTGGCCAGTAGGAATGGAGTGCTCGGGAATGAGTTTCGGAGCTTAGAGAAAAAGAGGAGAGCTTAGAGGTCCGAAAGAGAGATTAGAAATTGGCATATCTGGAGGGTCCTTTATAGGCGGAGCTTAGTTGATGGTGACGGCCATACCGCCTGACAGAGAGCTATTGGGGCCGCATGGAGTTCGGTACGGAGAGAATGACGTCGTCAGGTGGATGGTGACAGCCATATTGGCGGGTCATGGGCCACATGGGGCTGGTTACGGAGAGAGTGGCATCGCCAGTAATGGTGGCCATGTCATCCGGACTTATTGTCTGTTGCGGATTGACGGTGATGGTTCGTCCAGAGGAGTTCGAACTTGTAGGAGAGTTCGGCTGAAAGAAAAGCTCGGGAGGAGCTCAGCTCCCACAGGCATTTGGCCAGAGGTGCGTGGCTAAGGCTCGGTCGCTTGGAAGTTCGACCGCTTGGAATTGAAGGAGCTCGATCGACTGAAGGGATGGCCGCTTGAGGAGTTCGATCGAGGGATGACCGTTGAGGAGTTCAGACGCTGGGGCATTCCGGTAAAGCTCGGCCGCTTGGAGTTGAAGGAGCTCAGCCGGCTGAAGGGACGGCCGCTTGAGGAGTTCGATCGAGGGATGACCGTTGAGGAGTTCGGATGCTAGGGGATTTCGGTAAAGCCCGACCGCTTGGAATTGAAGGAGCTCGGCCGGCTGAAGGGACGGTCGCTTGAGGAGTTCGGCCGCTTGGAATTGAAGGAGCTCGGCCGGCTGAAGGGACGGCCACTTGAGGAGTTCGGTCGAGGGATGACCGTTGAGGAGTTCGGACGTTGGGAGATTTCGGTAAAGCCCAACCACTTAGAGTTGAAGGAGCTCGGCCGGCTGAAGGGATGGCCGCTTGAGGAGTTCGACCGAGGGATGACCGTTGAGGAGTTCGGATGCTAGGGGATTTCGGTAAAGCCCGACCGCTTGGAATTGAAGGAACTCGGTCGGCTGAAGGGACGGTTGCTTGAGGAGTTCGGTCGAGGGATGACCATGGAGGAGTTTGGACGCTGGGGGATTTCGGTAAAGCCCGACCACTTGGAGTTGATGGAGCTCGACCAGCTGAACAGGATGAAAGAAGCTCGGCCGCTGGGGGTTCGGCTGAAGCCCGTCTGCTGAAGCTCTTCTGCGGTTACTGGTTGCATTAGGCTCAGCATCGAGTAGACTTCGGCGAGAGCGGGATTTATCCCCAACACTAATAAATAAAAACATCATATAAATAAATAGAAATCCAATCAACAAATAGTTGTGAAAAACCTACGAGGTGTTCATTATTTTCATGTGCTCTCTTCCAAAAATAAATAAAAACATCTGAAGAATAGATACTAATCTCTTATTCATAAATATAAATGCTCTGGGATAAACACTTGGTATATAATGATAAATAAAAATATTAGAGAAATATCAAAAATATAAGTTCTATTGCTGCAAGGCTTCAGAGGAAAGTGAAGATCTCGTGCTGGAGAGTTGGTCGGATTGGATTGACTCGAATTGCTGAAGAATCTATAAAAAAAGTTCAAGAATCGATGGGATATCCTCTGATTTAGGACCTTCCGATACTTAAGTCAACGAAGCCTTGAGAATAGATAGTGAAAAATAGAAATTCAGAAGACAGAGTGAGAGGATTTTGGAGGAGATTCGATGTTCCTTTAGTGAAAAAGTCGAAAATTGATTTCAGTAGAATCTTGGCTCTGTTGATCTCAAGCATCCCCTTACCTGGAGGAGTACCCTGCCCTCCTATTTATAAAAAAAATTGCTTAGGCCTTAAAAAGAGTTTGTTAGGCCATTAGTTTGTTATAGCCAGCTGGATTGTAGCTGTTAACCGTTTTGCCTTGATGGCAATCGATTATAATATAACTGGAGGATCGCAATTAGGCGGAAGCGCAGTTGGCGCTTATCCGATTTTTGGAGTGTCGATGTTGGTAAATAATCAATCTAGATTTATGACGAGGTCGGTGTTTTACCGATCTCGTGAGGATAGGGTTGTCGATCCTGAGCCCTATAATTATTCACATCAGTAAAAGCTCGACCTTCTATTGATCCTGGGCTGCCACCTGCTATTAGGCATTCTAGGTTATTGTAGTTGGTATATTACTAATATAGTCTCGATTACTTAGTCGATTCTCATCACTGTTAAGAAACAGCCAAAGTTCCAGGTCGATACTTTACCAACCTAAGGCCAAAAATTTATTTACGCATTATCTGGGATGGTGGTCTTTCTGGTGGCGCCACGTGTCTGATGAGGATTGTCCATACCAATAGTTGCTCCCTATTTTTCAGACTTAGGATGGAAGTTTCTCTAAGAGAAGTGTAAAAAGTTACCTTTCAGAAGTCAGCCATCAATCTTCCATACCGAGATTCATACTGCAAGGCCGCCATATTTAATTTTTTAATGATTCAAAGCAATAGAGCGCCTTAATTGCCATGCCCGCCGTATCTGGGATTTAAGGAAGCATGGGAAAATGCGAAGTCATCATTAGTCGCTTCACTGTGAGTTGGCATGTGGCAGTCATCCATGAGTTGGCTGAACCGCCACACGAAAAGGACTTATGTGGCTTGATTTAAGCCGATGTTTCAAAATAACCTTTCTATTATTCTCTTGGATTATTGATAAATGGCTGAAATCTAATGATGGACAGGTTGATTTAGACCGTTGGCTCCCGGTATATATAGGATACCTATCCGTTTCTTTTCTTTTTTTACTATTTTTGCCTAGAGTGAGATTCCTGCTGCTAAAGAAGCTTCCAGGCATTCAGACAACCAAGGAAGAAGGCGATTTTGATTTTTGCTGGAGCTCGAAGAGGACTAACCAAAGCATCAGAGAAGGCTTCCTTCCCCCTTTGTTAGGGTCTCTTTTTTCTTTTAAGGTTTAGAGCTTCCTTCTTCTAGGACTTCCTTCCTTTAGATCCCTCTTTTTCTTTCCTAACTCTTTTGCTTCTTTCTCTGCCTCTCCTTTATCTTTACTATTCTTTTCTTCATCAATGTCCTCCCAGGAGAGTACTTCTCTAAGCGGCAACACAAGGCGGGACTAATCCCGAGTGACCACGGGGTCTGGTCTACCCAGTCCCTGCTTGTCATTGAGGTAGACAATCCATCTCAGGGTGCCATTGAGGCCAATGTTTCTGGTGATGGTAGTTCAAAATCTCTAGTGAGTTCCTTGACTACTTTGGTCCCAACACTGAGTCTTCTATCTTGATCGATGCTAATCTAGATAGACTCAGAAAAAAGTATTTCATCCTTGAGAACTTCCAACTAATAGCTTCCAGCCCGAGTGATCGGATTACACAGCCTCCTGAAGGTTATGTGGCCTTTTGTGATGAGTCGCTCCGGTCTGAATTGCACTTTTTCTTGCATCCCTTTGGATTACACAACCTCTCCACTATAAGGGATAAACCTTACAGCAAGACAATGTTATAATCAGTCCATGCAATCTAAAATTTTTATTTTTAGATCTAAAATTATTTTAAATTTATTAAATTATAAATAAAATCAGATCACATCTAATAAATTTATGATTAGAGATGGATCTATACAAACTAGGACAACCTCTCCACTGTAAGAGGTAAACCTTGCAGCAGAACAATCTTATAATCAGTTCATATAATTTAATTTTTTAATTTTAGATTTAATAATAAGATTATAAATTAGATCTAATCTAAGAGATAATTTAAACATGTATACATAATCATATAATAATCAACCTAGGCTTTGATACCAATTGAAGAAATCAGATCTAGGATTTCAGGGCTAGATCTTGAAACTTTTTTAAGATTAGATAATGAAAGACTAAAATTAATTAAAATTAATTTTAAATATTAAAAAATACTCTAGATATAATATTCTATTATATGATCATGGCATGTTATTAAATTAAAAATTAAACATAAAGAAGAAACTAAAATATGTTGATCACATCAACATGCATATACATTACATCTAATGCAAGTATGAACAAAATAGATCAGATCTATTACCTATGCAAGTTAGACGTTATAACTTACTGATCTAGGCGTGAGGATGATGTTGCAAACCGCATACATATCCAAAATCTAGGAGTCATCCACACAAGTGTATGAATCACAATCAGAAGTCCTGATGTAGAAAATCAGCACAGTATGCTAGTACTATATTGATCCTCCTTCGATGATCGATCTGGAACCACCTTCTTCAAATCTTATACTCTTCAATTTTTATAAAAAAGAGAAAGAGATTTTGAACCTGGGACACCTCTCAAAAATCTCTAAAGAAGGAGGAAGAGATCAAAAAAGAACCCTAGAAGAAGAACACTCTTCTTCTTATTTTCTCTCACCTAGACACCTAGATTGGTGTCTATGAAATCCCAATGCCCAAGAACTCTTTCTCCCTGATTTTTACACACCCAAAATCTCTCTCAATGGTCTAGAATTTATCAAAAAATTAGCCCAAAATTCATTCTATATAAAAAGATATAGAGGAGTCCTTATCTAGGTCAAAAACCTAGATAAGGAATGTTCAATTTGGGCAAGACAAATTGACGTGGACCACCTAAGAAAGGCACACAAATATTTTTGGTGTGGGCCACCTAAGAAAGGCACACAAAACCTCCTCATTTTTACCATGAAAATCTGAGAGAAATTAGGGAGGAGGGTGACACACATGGGAGGAAGAATTTTGGATTTTCAAAATACTATCTCATAGGATTTGAAATAAAAACAAATTTCATTTTTTGACTTGGTCTACTACCTAATTTCCATATAAGAAAGAGAGGAGAGGAGGGCGTGCATGAAAAGGCCTGGGAGAGAGGTTTTTGTCACACAAAATAAAAGAAAAAGAGGATGTGTGGCATGAGGGGCTAAGGTGGTGCAAGGTGGAATCCTAGTCTTACTAGAATTCCATCCATGACTTGGTCAAAATTATTTCTTAAACCAAATTAAACCAAAATCAATTCAACCAAATTAAATTAGATCCTAATCCAATTAAAGATTTAATTAAATTAAATTTTAATTTAATTTTTAATTAAATTAGAAAATTGGATTGACCCAAGTCCTAGTTGAACTAGGACTAGTTTTTTCTTACACTTGGCTTATCCAATAAGCCAATTGAACTTGATCTAGTCAAGTTCAAACTAAATCTAATTAAATTATATTTAATTAAACTTAATTTTAATCCTCAGACTTAATCAAATTAAGTCAATTAGCAATCTAATTACTAATTGATCATCTTACAACATATGCACTAGGTTAAACATCAATTATATTGATCGTTTAATCCTAGAACGATTCTTAATCGTTGATCAACCATCCGATCAGATCATGAGCTCTAATATATGTGATCTCATAGATTCGAATCTAAGTCGATAGTACAGAAATAAATTTTTGTATCAATCAAAATAACCATCTAGCAATGGTATCTGACTGTCGGATAGGTCCAATGTGTAGAACAACATCCTTAGAACTCATATCGATATAGTTTCCATATAATTCATCCTCTTAACCAAAATGCTTGTAGGACACCTCAGAGCTCAACTGTCAACTCTGATCAGTTGTCCACATTATATTTTAAAATATCAAATCCATCTGATGGATTATCCTGGTCAAGATTTTGCTATATTGAAATATAGTGATACATTCTTCTCCAACTCTTAGAGTGACCAATTCTATCTTGATCACACTCTGACTTTGCAAGTATTTGACTGTGCCCAGACGGCTTTCATTACTGAATTAGAAATTTAGTTAATTCAATACCAAAATACAGTGAGTTGCTTGCAAGTCACTGAGATAATCTCAGGTCTAAAAGATACTTATACCTATATCCCATCAGAGATATTCTCGATAGTAGAATGCTCTAAAATTTATCACGTTTAATGATGATGTACCCATACATCTCACCAGTATGTCATACTAGTATCTCCATACTCCTTGATTAAGAGAATAATCAATCTATATGGCACACAGCGATCTATGCTTGATAGAAACTGTCGTCCTAATTAATAGCTTATCATTTGGTCATTAATAATTTTAAGAACTAATTAATAAATCATCTCTTTATCGAAGCTAAATAGTCCTAAGAACTTCATCATAATAATAGAGTTCGTTAGAAGATGAATACTTTACAATAAAAAATATCAAAAAAATATATTTTATTTATTAATAAATTAATTATAATTATAATATAGCTCAATCATCAATAGGATGATGATTGACTTTGGGATATATTTTAAAATCTCTCACTTATCCTAAAGCCAATCGACATAATATCTAATATCCATCTTCGACTTATGGTTGTCAAACTCCTTTATCGCCAGAGCTTTAGTGAAGGAGTCGGCTAGGTTCTTTTTTTCATCGATCTTCTGAAGATTGATGTCACCTCAATCCACGATCTTCCAAACCAAGTGGAAGTGGTGCAGGATGTGCTTCATCCGCTAGTGTGCCTTTAATTTCTTCACCTAAGCTATGGCACTAGTGCTGTCATAATAGAGCAGGACCGGACCATCTAAGGAGGGTGCTACTCCAAGCTCAATGATAAATTTTTTCAACCACAGCTTTCTTCATGGCATCTGATGCTATAATGTACTCTACTTCATAAACAGAGTCTGCCATAGTATGCTACTTAAAACTCTTCCAACAGATGGCTCCACTATTCAGAGTAAAGATATATCCCAATACGCTTCTACTATCATCATGGTCAGATTAAAAGCTGGAGTCTATAAACTCCATAAATTTTAGATCTGACTCACCATAAACCAACCATTGGTACTTAGTATTTTTCAAATACTTAAAGATGACTTTAACCATTTTTCAGTGATTTTCTCCAGGGTCAGACTGGTATCTATTCACTACTCCTAGTGAGTATGCCACATTTAATCTCATACATGTTATGGCATTCATGATAGATCCCACTACTGAAGCATATGGAACTCTACTCATATGCTTTCTCTCTTCAGGAGTTGTCGGATAATCCTTCTTAGAGAGAGAAATTTCATGGCCAATCAGGAGATAGCCCTTTTTGGAATTCTTCATGTCGAACCTCTTCAGCATAGTATCTATGTACGTGGATTGGGATAATCCAAATATCCTTTTAGATTTATCCCTATAGATCTTCATCCCTTGGATGTAGGATGCTTCACCCAAGTTCTTCATGGAGAACTGTGATAACAACCAGACTTTTATTTTCTACAGTACGGAGATGTCATTTTTGATTAAGAGAATATCATCCATGTACAAGATAAGAAATACCACTACTGAACCATTTGCCCACTTATAAATGCAAGGCTCTTCTTTATTCTTAACGAAGCCATATGTTTTGATCATCTTATCAAAATATATGTTCTAACTCTGAGATGTCTACTTCAATCCATAAATAGATCTCTGAAGCTTGTACACCTTGGACTCATCTATGAATGCAAATCCCTCAGGTTGTATCATATACATCTCTTCAGTCAGCTCTCCATTTAGGAAAGCTATCTTCACATCCATCTATCAAATCTCATAGTCCAGATGGATAGCTATCGCAAGCATTATCCGAATAAATTTGAGCATTACCATAGGAGAGAATGTCTCATCATAGTCAATACCATAACATTGATGATCCCCTTAGCAACCAAACAGACTTTATAGGTCTCCACCTTTTTTATTTGCACCTCTCTTTTTTTTGAAGATCCATTTACATCCAATGGATTTAACCTCTTTAGATGGGTCAACCAATATCCACACATCGTTGATCTTCATGGACTTCATTTCGAATTTCATGATCTCAAGTCATTTCTCAGAATCGGATCTCTGCATAGTATCCATATAAGTGATCGAATCATCATCGTTCTCATCGAGCTCGATGGGATCACCATCCCAGACCAAGAAATCATAGTATCTGTCCAGTAAAAGAAAATCTTGATTTTTCGGATCAGATTCATTCAGATCTGATCGGATCAAGAGATATATTTTAAAAATTTTTCTCTTTGATCCTAATCAGATCTAGGATGTTTCAAATCTGATCCTTATTATTCTAATAATAAAAATAAAATCTAAATAAATTTAATTTAATTTAATTTACCTTGATGTAGGGTAATCTTATTATCCATTGATGATCCTGTAAGCAGCAAAAAGTTTTGGATCTAGCCACGCAAGTGCCTAGCCTCTATCAATATCCACTCAGACTAGATCTAGAGATCCTCTTCTTCTCTATCATGTATCCAAAATCAGATCTAAATCTGATCTGGAGGATCTTCAAAATATCTTTTGAAAATTAGCAGTTGTCCTTTGTAGCAGTGCAGCCTTCTAGCTTTCGGTCACCTTTTTCTCGCCTAGATTGCACCAACCAAGAACCCAAACCACTTTGGGCATGGAGAGGAGAGGGAGAAGATGTTTTGGCATGGAGGAGAGGAGAGGAAGCCTTGGGGCATGGAAATTTTCTTCTTGATTTCAGATACTCCTTGAGTTGGGCGCAAGGTTTTATTTATAGACTATGTGTGATCCAACTCCTCTTCTTCCCAACCAATCACAATCCTTTGTGAAATCAGATCTAAATTTGATTGGTGAGAATAGAGTCTCTTGGATTCCTCCTTAGATAGCATCTAAGACCAGTCAAACTTGGTTCTTAGGAGAAGTCTAATCGAAATCCAAAAATGAGATGGAGTCCCTATTGGATAAGGACCCTTGGGCGCCTCCAGCTTGGGCACACGCCAAGGGTGGCGTGCGCCCTCCTCCTTGCTAAATTCTGACAGAAGAACAGGCCCCCACTAGCTCTCCAATAGGTGCATGACACATGGATAGAAGTCAAAATGTCAATGGTCAATATTTGACCAATCAAAGGTCAACTTTTGACCAAAGTCAAAGGACGAAAAATGGCAGGTGATCAAAAATGGTAGATATTATCTTACAAAATAAGACAACCCTTTTCTGACCTAGACAGGCTCTAGTCAAATCAATGAAGGCCTCTGATTGAGCATAAACTCCTTTGGCTCAGTAAGGACAACATTTATGATAGTAAAAGAAGAACGTTAGATTCAATCGAGTGCTAGCATGATTTTTTTGAACCTAATTGAATCTCATTCGGATCAATTGAATTGAATTAGTTCAATTGATGATCACCAGATTCAAACTCTTATTTGTGTGATCCAGTTAGGTTGAGTTCTGAATGGTAATGGGATCTGTCATGATCTCTATCGTCGATATCATCGAAACTCCTTTTGATCGATCAGAACTCTTCTGATTCGAACAGCTAGAATGATCGATCATCTAAATCATTCTAATTGCTCTCAAAATCCACCAGTGACATCTAGTAGTATATGGTGGCAACCCATCAATCACCATCCTCATGATGATCCTATGGTCGAAAGCATTTTATGAGTTAATAATGATTATTCATGTCTTAAATTTTCAACTCTTGAAAATATGAATTATCATTACCATTAACTCAAAGAATGTATCACAGACACTAAATACACATATGTGATAGAAAATAATTCATTTTATTGATTTTAGTCATAATTATAATTTTGCTCCAAGAAGTGTATTATATATGTCAGCCAATTCTAGCTTCTAGGAAACATATATCTAACAATCTTTCACTTGTCCTAAAGCCAATTGGCTACAAGTCTAAGTCCCATCTTCTCAAGGTGGGCTTCGATCTTCTGCTGGCCCAACGGCTTTGTAAGTGGGTCTGCCACATTATCTGTGGAGTCGACTCTCTTGACCTCGACGTAACCCTTCTCGAGGTAATCGCGGATGAGGTGGTATCGCCGCTCAATGTGCTTGGATTTTTGGTGAGACCTTGGCTCCTTAGCAAGGGCTATGGCGCCATTGTTGTCGCAGTATAGAGGAATGGCATCTGATGGCATTACTTGGATTTCTGCAGCAAACTTTTTGTACCAGAATGCTTCCTTCGCAGCCTCTGATGCAGCGATATATTTTGCTTCCATGGTGGAATCTGCTATCGCGGTTTGCTTGAAACTCTTCCAGCTGACAGCACCACCATTGCACACAAACAGACTCCTTCAAGTACTTAAGGATACATTTCACAGAAGTCCAGTGTTCTTCACCTGGATTTGACTGATATCTGCTTGTGACACTCACAGCATGGGCTATATCAGGTCGTGTACATAGCATGGCATACATGAGGCTCCCTATTGCAGAAGCATAAGGGATCTTGCTCATGCGTTCTATTTCCTCAGGTGTGCTAGGGCACATCTTCTTGGAAAGATGAATACCATGTCTGAAGGGTATTAATCCCCTCTTAGAGTTTTCCATACTAAACCTCTTTAGTACTTCCTCTATGTACATCTTCTGTGAAAGTCCTAGCATCCTATTCGGTCTATCCCTATAGACCTTAATTCCTAGAATAAAGGATGCTTCACCTAGGTCTTTCATGGAGAATTTCTTGGACAACCATAATTTGACTGTTGTCATCATGGGAATATCATTCCCAATAAGGAGGATGTCATCCACGTACAATACGAGGAAGACAACAGCGCTCCCACTGACCTTTTTGAAAACACATGGTTCCTCTTCATTTTTGATGAAACCAAACTTTTTGATCACATCATTGAAACGAGTGTTCCAGCTCCGAGATGCTTGCTTAAGTCCATATATGGACCTTTGCAGCTTGCAAACCTTGTGATCAGTATCACTGGATGTGAAACCTAGCGGCTGTTCCATATAGATATCTTCCTCAAGATATCCATTTAAGAATGCCGTTTTCACGTCCATTTGCCATATTTCATAATCGAAATAGGCTGCAATGGCAAGCAATGTGCGGATGGATTTTAGCATAGCCACTGGGGAAAAGGTATCCTGATAGTCAATGCCTTCGCGTTGACTATAACCTTTTGCCACTAGTCTAGCCTTGAATGTCTCCACATTTCCCATCTGCACCAATCTTTCTCTTGAAGATCCATTTACACCCAATAGGTACTATACCTTCTGGTGGATCTACCAAGGTCCAGACTTGGTTTGAGTGCATCGAGTCAATTTCTGACTGCATTGCCTCTAGCCATTTCTCGGAGTCGATATCTGATATCGCCTCGTTGTAGGTTTTGGGATCATCACCATGAGCACCATTACCTACGAGGAACATTTTCTCTACTTTCCTCTGAAATAATACCTAAGTATCTTTCAGGGGGATGGAAAACTCTTTCCGATCTACGAGGTGGAGGAGGTAGTGTTCTTATTGGCTCAACCTGATTTGGTTCCAATTGGTCCTTAGCTCGTTCCACTTGTGAGACTTTCTCATCAAGCTTGATCTGCTTTCCAATGCCGCTATCTTGAATAAACTATTTTTCAAGAAAGATGGCATGTCGACTCACAATCACATTGTGGTCTTCTGGAATGTAGAAATAGTATCCTAATGACTCTTTAGGATATCCTATGAATCGAGCTCTAAAGGACCTAAACTCTAACTTGTCCGCTTGTTGTCTTTTGACATGAGCCGGACAACCCCAAATTCTGAGATGACTCAGACTTGGTTTCTTACCGTGCCATATCTCATACGGTGTGGTAGGAACGGTTTTAGAGGGAACCCTATTCAGTAGATAAATTGAAGTTAACAATGAGTGTCCCCAAAGAAAATCAGGGAAGGTCTGTGAAGCTCATCATGGATCGAACCATATCCAATAGAGTCCGATTTCTCCATTCTGAAACCCCGTTGAGTTGAGGTGTTCCTGGTGGAGTCCATTGAGAGACTATGCCATTTTTCCTTGAGATAGTCTAGGAATTTTCGGCTAAGGTATTCACCTCCTCGATCTGATCGAAGAACCTTAATGGGTTTTTCAGTTTATTTTTCTACTTCATGTCTGAATTCTTTGAACTTTTCAAAAGCTTCAGACTTGTGTCTCATAAGATACACATACCCATACCTAGACAGATCATCGGTAAAGGTAATGAAGTAGACAAAATTGCCTCTAGCCGGCACATCAAATGGGCCGCACACATCAGTATGTACTAGGGCAAGGAGATCTGTGGCCCTCTCCCCATGTCCAACAAAAGGGAGTTTAGTCATTTTGCCTTGAAGACAAGATTCACAAGTTGGATATGACTCGAAAGTCAATGGACTCAATAGCCCATTTTTCTCCAATTTGTTGATCCTATCTTCTGCTATATGACCTAATCTCAGGTGCCATAGATATCTATCGTTTGGACTATCCCTAGGTCGTTTGGCATTCACGTTTTGCTCGATAGTTAGAACAGGTACATCAATATGTAGCTGATAAAGACCATTAATAAGGAAAACCATTTGCAATTTTATTTCTTTCATAAAGAATGTTACAATGGTCCTTAAAGAAGGTGATCACATAAGCCTTCTTGTGCTAAGCATGAAACAGAAATCAAATTCCTGCTAGCTGCAGGCACATAATAACAGTCTTTCAAAACTAAGTCTAAACCAGATGGTAATCGAAGAGGGTATGTTCCCACGGCTACTGCAGCAACTCTTGCTCCATTACCGATGCGTAGGATCATGTCTCCATCCCTCAGCCTCCTGCTATCCTCAAGACCCTGCATGGAAGTGCACAGATGAGCACTAGAACCAGAGTCAAGCACCCAACTGGATGCAGAAGAAACCGTAAGGTTAGACTCAATAACGAGCATACCTCCAGAAGGACCTTCCTTCTTGTTCTTCAGGGTGGCCAGGTAAGTAGGGCAGTTCCGCTTCCAATGGCCGTCGCTGTTGCAATGGAAATACTTTTCTTTGACATCGGCCTTTCTTCTTCGGCTCTGCCTTCTTCTTCTTTGATCCTTCCACCTTTTGCTTTTTCACAGACTTCTTTTTCTTTTCATAAGACTTTCTTTTGGAAGAAGTCCGTTCCATAGCAAGAACTGAGCCTTTAGAACCTTTCATAGAAAGCTCAGCGGTAACCAGCATATTCATTAATTCGGCCAAGGAATTTTGAAGTTTATGCATGTGGTAATTCATGATGAATTGCCCATATGCATCAGTCAAGGATTGCAGAATAATATCGTTCTGCAGGATCCAAGTCTAACTTCACACCGAGCTTCTCAAGCTCTTCCATGTCCTTGATCATTGTCAGACAGTGATCTTGGACTGACTGCCCATCATGCATCTTAGCCTTAAAAAGTCATTTCGTGACTTGATATTTGGCTGCGCGACTCTGTTCACCAAACATCTCCTGCAGGTGAGCCAACATTTGGCGAGCAGTCCCGATATCTTCATGTTGGCGCTGGAGCTCATCAGACATCGAGCCCAACATGTAATATCTGGCCTTATTATCTTCGTCTATCCATTTTTTCAGAGACGCTCTCTGTTCAAGTGGATGGACGGGCTGGTAAGGTGGGAGGGTCCTGGTCCAAATACATGGGTTAACTTCTCAGAACCCAAAATAATTTTGTAGTTCCTGAGCCAATCTTTATAATTGGGTCCGGTCAGTCTATGTGTGTCCAGGATACGTGCCAATGGGTTGGACGCAGACATTTTTCCTGTAGAGAGTCAAAGATTCTAGTTAGATACTGTAATTTATGACTTGACCAATTTATTTAGAGATTTTATTTTTAAACAAATTAGCTCCCACTATTTTCTCGGATCCCTACACTCCCTCTGTAGAGATGCAAAAATCTCCATGATTAATGATTTCTAGTGGGTGGTGCGGTCTCACCAACTGACTCATCACCTCACCTAACAGTTATTGGTGATGGGTTAGCCAATGAGTGAACAACTCTTGTTCAATGATTCTCTAATCATGGTGCACCCAAACTTGGTCTCTAATTCATGAATCTCACCGTATCCGAAATATTGATCCACTCCTTAGTTAAGTCAGACCCACCATTTGCATAGACTGGGATTCCTAATTGAGTCTCTCACCGTATCCGAAATATTGAGCCCAACTCATCCTCCAGCCCATAGCATCCAATGCCTAATAGACATGGTTGCATCTTCTTTTCGGTGCAACTGAGCCACTGTATCCAGCCGAGAACAATCAACCCCGGGAAGGGCCCGCACATCTACAATGGTGGAAGACCTCAGACTTAATCTTTTCTTAGGGAGAATTGATTCAGGTCTCATTAAACTAGACTTTGTCATAGTCATAACAATTATGACTAACCTAGTGGCATGGGTTAGCTCGGATTATTGACCACCTCAGATCAGAACTGTGTCAACAGATATGGCCAGGTAAGTGAGACCGGTGGAAGGAATATGCCATTAACTCGTACAAGAATGCATTCAGGTCGAGTAGCTTCCAATTAAAAACCAGTCGGTCGTATGTGCCAAACTTACCTTAGACACCAAATTGTTGAGTCAGAACCAATTGGGTTAGCCTACAATCCAGACTCTAACCTCTGAGCCTAATTAGGTCTTGCTTGATCGTGACTCGATCTTGACCCAGACTTAATCCTATTAGGCTGGTCAATTTAAGCATTGTTGATCCCATCTAACCAACTCTTGATTCGGTTTGATCAACCGCTTAGACCTAATTGAGCTACCCAAGCCCGAACCCAGTATTATGAATATGTCTTAGATCTGAAATTCTCAATTTTAGACCTAATTAATATTCCATAATCTTAATTCTTAATTAAGTAGGGTTCATAAACAAAATATGCACAATAAATCCTAGGGTTTCAGGATCTAGGGTTTTGCAGAAAGTAAGTTTTGGGATTTCTGATTAAGGACGAACACGCAGCACCCCTACACATCATAAGAACACCCCATCGAATGGGAAAGAGAGGGCCTTTAAACCCTTCTTCATTCTTATGACCGGACGGCCAAGAGGAACGCCTTAATCAGGAACATGCAATACTACAAAATAGTTTTAGATCTATATCATATATCTCATATACAAATTAGATCTAATCATGGCATATTTTGCATACATCTCATGTATCGAATCATGCATATTTTTCAGATCTAAATTATCTCATAATAATCTAAAAAATTAGATTTAAATTGATCTAATCAAAATAAATTCTAATCTAGACAATTATGTAGAACTATTCTACAACTAGTCTAGACATGCATCAATCATATCTCATATGATATTTAAAATTAAATAATTTTTATTTACTATTTTTTAGATGTTATTATAATAATTATAATATCAAAAAATAGTAAATAAATAGATCTAAAATATGATTTAATCAAATTAAATTAAAAACATGCAAGACTATTCTATAGAACTATTCTATTTTAGAACTAGTCATGCATATTTTCTAATCTTAGATCCAAATCATTTAATTTTAATTTTTTTCTGATTTTAGATCTGATCACATCTCATGTGACATCTAAAATCACTTATTTTTTAATTAAAATAAATTTAAAATTAGATCTAAATACTTTTAGAACCTTGGCTCTGATACCAGTTGAAGGAAAATCCTGATTTTTCGGACCAGGTTCGTTCAGATCTGATCAGATCAAGAGATATATTTCAAAAAAATTTTTCTTTGATCTAATCAGATCTGAGATATTTTAGATCTAATTCTTATTATTTTAATAATAAAATAAAATTAAAGATAAATTAAATCAAATTTAATTTACCTTGATGTGGGTAATCCTATTACCCGTTGATGATCCTGTATGCAGCGGAAGGTTCTGGATCTAGCCACGCAAGTGCCTGGCCTCTACCAGTATCCACTCAGGCTGGATCTAGAGATCCTCTTCTTCTCTATCACATCTCCAAAAATTAGATCTGGATCTGATCTGGAGGATCTTCAAAACTCCTTTTGAAGATCAGCAGTCGTCCTTTGCAGCAGCGCAGCCTTCTTAGCTTTTGATCGCCTTTCTCTTGATCTAGATCGCACCAACCAAGAATCCAAAACTCCTTTTGGATGTGGAGAGGAGAGGGAGAAGGATGGTTTGGCATGGAGGAGGAGGGGAGAGGCAGCCTTGGGGCATGGGGAATTTTCTTCTTGATTCATACTCCTTGAGTTGGGCGTACAGGGTCTTATTTATAGACTATGCTGTGATCCAACTCCTCTTCTTCCCAACCAATCACAACCCTTTGTGAAATCAGATCTAAATCTGATTGGTGGGAATAGAGTCCCCTGGATTCCTCCTTAGAGGGCGCCTAAGACCAGTCAAAACTTGGTTCTTAGGAGAACTCTAATTGGAATCCAAAAAGGAGATGGAGTCCTTGTCCAACAAGGGACTCCTAGGCGCCTCCAACTTGGGCACACGCCTAGGGTGGCGTGCGCCCTCTCCTTGCCAGGTTCTGGTAGGGGGACAGGCCCCCACCAGCTCTCCAATAGGTGCATGACATGTGGTCAAAAGTCAAAGTGTCAATGGTCAACATTTGACCAGTCAAAGGTAGACTTTTGACCAAAGTCAAAGAACAAGAAATGGCAGGTGACCAAAAATGGCAGGTAATGTCTTACAAAATAAGACAACCTTTTTCTGACTTGGACAACCTCCAGTCAGACCATATGAAGGCCTCTGATTGAGCACAAACTCCTTTGGCTCAGTACAGGACAACTTATTTATGATAGTAAAAGAAGAACGTTAGGTTCAATCGAGTGCTAGCACGATTTTCTTGAACCTAATTGAATCTCATTCAGATCAATTGAACTAGATTAGTTCAATTGATGATCACTAGATTCAAATCCTTATTTATGTGATCCAGTTAGATTCAGTTCTATATGGTAATAGGATATGTCATAATCTCTATCATCGACATCATCGAAACTCCTTTCGATGGATCAGAACTCTTCTGATTCGAACAGCTAGAATGATCGATCATCTAAATCATTCTAATTGCTTCCAAAATCCACCAATGACACCTAGCAGTATATGGTGGAAACCCATCAGAGCTGAATGCAAACCTCTTGGTGGCAACCCATCAGAGCTGAATGCAGCTATCTGTATGATTAAGTTCTTCTATCTTGAGCTCCGATCAGATTAGGGTTTAGGTGAACTCGTCAAACCCTAGTCTCTGTCATATGATGTAATCATTCGATTCGAGTCCAATGTGAAAATCTAAATAGAAACTCTTTCTATTATTTCACTCTGCCATGGCCATGGGCTTCTGGACTTGATTCTCATGATCATCATAGGGCTGCTCCTCTACCACCGAGGTAGATAGATTCCATCTTGATGCCATCCAGTTCCTACAATGAACATGCTATAGCCAACATACACCTCAGGATTCCATATGGCTAGGAGACCGAGTAATGGTGTAGTCAAACTATAACACCCTCAAGGTGAACTATCGATGCACCTCAGGTCAAAGAACCAGACACACTACTGCAGCATCGAGTCAGTCATTGACGAGAAGGTAGACTCCCTAATGACTACTCGAGGTGGTCACGCTCAGTGCCCTCATTCTCTAACGAGTACCTATACTCTCGCTTCGGTGTCTCCACACCATAGACTCAAGACTCATCTACTAAAGAGAAGCGATTGTACACCAACCTTTCGGATCAATCACCATCCTCATGATGATCCTATGGTCGGAAGCATTTTATGAGTTAATAATGATTATTCATGTCTTAAATTTTCAACTCTTGAAAATATGAATTATCATTATCATTAACTCAAAGGATGTATCACAAACACTAAATACACATATGTGATAGAAAATAATCCATTTTATTGATTTTAGTCAAAATTATAATTTTACCCCTAAAAGTGTATTACAAGTGTCAGCCAATTCTGGCTTCTAGGTCACATATATCTAACATCCGAATGATGTAGTACTCTATCGGATCGTCTTAATGGTGTAGGTACACTAGGCTTTGGATCTGATCTAATCAAATCTAACTCAGGTTCAGCTACAGGTGTTAATTTTTCTAGCTGTTGAACTTCATCAAGTTCAATCTTAGAGGAAACAGTTTCTTCACCAAGGAACTTCTTTTTGAAAAAGATTATCTTAAGGCTGACGAATATCTTTTGTTTATCAACATGGTAGAAATAGTATCTTTTGATCTTTTTTGGATACCTTATAAATGTATACTTGTCAGACCTAGGTCCAAGTTTATCTATAACTAACCGTTTGACATAAGTCGGACACCCCTAAATCCTAAGGTGTGAAAGTGCTGGCTTACGTTCTATCCATATCTCATATGGAGTCTTAACTATAGACTTACTTGAAATTCTATTTAATAGATAGCAAGCCGATTCAAGTGCATATCCTCAAAAGAATATCGGCAAGCTTGCAAAATCCATCATAGATTGGACTATGTCTAATAGAGTCTGATTCCTCCTTTCAGACACACCAATATATTGTGATGTTCCTAAAGGAGTACATTAGGAGAGAATTTTATTTTCTTCTAGATATGTGAGAAACTTACTGAAAAGATATTCTCTTCCTCGATCAGACCAAAGAATTTTAATACTTTTTTCAGTTTATTTTTTTACTTTACTTCAGAATCATTTGAATATTGCAAATGAATCTAACTTGTATTTCATTAGATAGACATATCCATATCTAGATAGATCATTTATGAAAGTGATGAACTAAAAATATCCATTTCTGGCACTTATGCTCATTGATCCACATATATCAATATATGCTAGACCTAAGAGCTCAGTGGCTCTCTCACCTTTTTCAGTAAAAGATGACTTGGTCATTTTACCAAGAAGACAAGACTCATAGGTTGGAAGTGATTCACAATCACTGACTTCGAAGATTTTCTCTTGAGTCAATATGTTTATCATGTTCTTGTTTACATGACCTAGCCTATATTGCCATAAGTATAGATATCTGATATACTATCTAATATAGGATGCTTGTCAGTTGAATAGACTACGTTAATAGGTTGTGATAACATATATACACTATTGTTCAAATATTTACAGAAAATAGTAACACTATTCATAATGATATTACAAACTTGTTTCTTTATTAAAATTTTATAATCATTTTTAATCAAAAAGCCTATAAAAATAATATTTAAAAAAAAATTAGGACATAAATGATAATCACTAAGAACAACGGTATGGGACTCAAATACAAATTTCAGGATTCCTAAAGCTAGAACTAAAATTAGTTTTTCATCTCCAACGTTTAGGAATCTTTCATCTTGCTCGAATCTCCTACTGACCTGCAATCCCTGCAATGAATTATAAATATGATAAGGGCTACTGGTATCCAATACCCAGTCAGTATAATCATAAATAGAGAAATTGTAAGAAGTTATCATATAATTATCTTGTCCAGCAATAGCTTGCTTCTTTCTCTATCTGTTCAAATCCAGAAAGGCAATATACTGAGGACAGTTCCTCTTCTAGTGCCTCCACTTCTTGCAAAAGAAGCATTCAGTTTGACTCTTATCAGACTTGATTTTCTTGGTATGGCCTTGCACAAATGTCCTAGCCTGAACTTGCACCTTTTTTGCTTTCTTCTTCTTATTCTTCTTTTCTTTCCTAAAGGGTCAAGAACCAGAAGATGAATCTTCCACTAAATTCACCCACTCCTTATAGAGTTGGTGATCCTTCTTAAAGTTCTGAAGCAACCTCAGTAACCCATGGTAGTATACTTCAGGCTTTGTTATTATGAAATGAGTGAGAAATGGAAGAAAAGACTTGGGCAACGAGTTTAGTATTGCATCTTTTCCAAGCTATTTATGCAAGGAAAAGCCGAGCTTGCTTAATAGCTCTATCAGTTCGATCATATACAGTACATGATCAGTGATAGAAACTCCATCCTGCATCCTGGTATTGAAGATAGTATAACTAGTCTTATGCCACTCCACGTCATTGAGTGTGCCAAAGGAATCCTCCAATACTTGAAGCATGTCCTTTGACTGAGCCATCTCAAATCTACAACTAAACTCGTCGATCAGGACAGCCAGCATAATGCAACGCACTATAGTCCGATCACTAAGCCACTTCTGATAAGTGTCCCTAACTATTCCACATGCATTGACAGCTGGCTCCTTAGGTGCAGGATCCGTCAACACATATAGGATTCGTTCATGCTACAGGACTATCTTCAACTTTTGGTACCAGCTATCGATGTTGGGTCTCACCAACTTATCATTATCCAACAATGATCGGAGTGATAAGAAAGTGGCCATATCTGCACAAAAAAAAATCATGATCTAATTAGTAATCGATTCATTAAATCTAAAGATTTGAACTTTAATCAAAAGTTCTTCCACTATTTTATTTGAATTGGTAGCCTCTATCATCAATTCAAGAAATTATCCTAATTTCTTAGTAGGTACTAGAATCCACATAGACTACACATGAGCCCAACTTTGGTTGGCCAACTCATATACATCTAAGGATAGGTTCATAATCAATTATTTCTCTAAATAATTTTTAGTAATTAAATTTTTGCCCCAGTCCCTAATTAGTATATTTTGGCCTCCACTGAAAAGATCCAGTTAGGTTAAACCATTAACATGACCATACTTGGTCTATCTAATCAATGAATGATTAGTCCCAACTTTGGTTGGCTAACCTAAGCACCATTAAGAAAGATGCAGCCAAGAAATCATATAATGAATGATAATTTTTTTAACCGATAAACATCAGGCCTTTGGGCCTCCAATGATTATCCAACTAATGAACCCATTATCATCCACTTAATGAAAGGCTATAATCTAGTTATTATGATAATTATTTTATTTTAGAGATTTAATAATTTTAGAAAATTTAATTTGAAGATGAGAAAAGGTTAGATGAACCAGCTTATCATAATTCTTCCACTGACTTCATCAAGTTAGCAGGGAGACCATTAATAGGCTAGTCTAGAAGCACCTAAATCAGTCACACTGATTTACCTAGCTGACATGGGTCAGCTCGAATAGTCAAGTGATCCGATCAAAATATAATTTCATCAAGAGATCGGTAAGTTCGATCAGTGGGAGGGTCTGCTAAAGATTGGCTGTCAATTAAAGACCACCGATCTGATTTATCTTAGACACCAATTGATTTAATATCTTGATTAGATCAACCTAACAGTTTGTGCTAGACCGCATAGCCAAGAATCAAATCTATCTTGGATCTCGTTAAAGATATGAACTTGACCAACTATAACTATTGTAATTGGCTTAGAGAATCCTTGACCTAATCTAAGATAATAATTAATTAGATTTAGTTAATTTTTTAATTAAGTCTATTCTTTAATCTAATCCTAGGTCTAACCTAATTAATGGACCTAATTTTTACTAACATATTTAATCCAATGTGTTATGATTTGTGTCTTAGGATCTTCAATTCATAATTCCAGATCATAATCAAACAACTTCTTAATTATTAATTAAGTTTTGGACTGAGGATTGGGGTTCAACTTTTTAAAAATAATTTTAATATTTATAAAATATTTTTATAATATGGTTCTATCAACCAAGTTGCATGTTTGATTCATAATCAATATGCAAGTAAGATAAGCACAAAACTACTTTAGATCTAATCTAAACATGTTCATGTAATTAAAATAGTTTTAACTATAATCAATCATAAATTATCTTAGATCAAATCTAACACATTTATGATAATTAAAATTAGATTAAAATATTTTTAATTAGATAATAAAATTTTTTAGATCTAATTTAAAATTTTATAATCAATATTTTAGATCAGTATGTACTAGGACAACCTCTCCACTATAAAGAATAAACCTTACAGCAGGACAACCTTATAATCAGTCCATACAATCTAAAATTTTTATTTTTAAATTTAAAATTATTTTAAATTTATTAAATTATAAATAAAATTAGATCATATCTAATAAATTTATGATTAGAGATAGATTTATACGAACTAGAATAATCTCTCCACTATAAGGGGTAAATCTTACAATACGACAACCTTATAATCAGTTCGTATAATCTAATTTTAATTTTAAATTTAATAATAAGATTATAAATTAGATCTAATCTAAGAGATAATCTAAATATACATACATAATCAAGTAATAATCAACCTAAGCTCTGATATCAATTGAAGGAACCAGATCTAGAATTTCAGGACTAGATCTTAAAACTTTTTCAAGATCAGATAGTGAAAGATCAAAATTAGTTTTAAATATTAGAGAATACCTAGATCTAATATTCTATTATATGATCATGACATGTTATTAAATCAAAAATTAAACATAAAGAAAAAACTAAAACATGTTGATCACATCAACATGCATATACACTACATCTAATATAGGTATAAAGAAAATAGATCAAATCTATTATCTATGCAAGTTAGATATTCTAACTTATTGATCTAGGCATGAGGATGATGTTGCAAGTCGCACACGTGTCTGACCTCTAGGAGTCGTCCATACAAGCTCATGAATCAAAAGTCCTGATGTAAAAAATTAGCACAGTATGCTAGTACTATGCTGATCCTTCTTCGACGATCGATCTAGAACCACCTTCTTCAAATCTTAGACTCTCCAATTTTTAAAATAAAGGACAAGAGATTTTAAACTTGAGACACCTCTTAAAAATCTTTAAAGAATGAGGAAGAGATCAAAGAAAAACCCTAGAAGAAGAATCCCTCTTCTTCTTCTTATTTTCTCTCATCTAGATACCTAGATTAGTGTCTATAAAATCTCAATGCCCAAGAACTCTTTCTCCATGGTTTCTACACACCCAAAAGCTCTCTCAATGGTCTAGAATATATCAAAAAATTGATCCAAAATTCATCCTATATATAAAGATATAAAGGAGTCCTTGTCTAGGTCAAATACTTAAACAAGGAATGTCCAATTTGGGCAAGATAAGGGGCATCCAATTCTTTGGCACCCCCCCTCCAATATTTTTGGCATGGACCATCTGAGAAAGGCACACAAAATCTTTTCATTTTTACCATGAAAATATGAGAGAAATTAGGGAGGAGGGCGACACACATGGGAAGAAGAATTTTGGATTTTCAAAACACTATCTCATAGGATTTGAAACCAAAATAAATTTCCTTCTTTGACTTGGTCCACTACCTAATTTTCATATAAGAAAGAGAGAAGAGGAGGGTGTGCGTGAGAAGGTCTAGAAGAGAGATTTTTGTTGCATAAAATAAAAGAAAAAGAGGGCGTGAGGGGCTAATGTGGCGCAAGGTGGAATCCTAGTCTTACTAGGATTCCATCTATGACTTGGTCAAAATTATTTTTTAAATTAAATTAAACTAAAATTAATTCAACCAAATTAAATTAGATCCTAATTTAATTAAAAATTTAATTAAATTATATTTAATTTTAATTTAATTTTTTAATCAAATTAGAAAATTGGGTTGATCCAAGTCCTAATTGAACTAGGACTAGTTTTTTTTGTACTTGGCTTATCCAATAAGCCAATTGAACTTGATCCAATCAAATTCAAACTAAATTTAATTAAATTATATTTAATTAAAATTAATCTCAATCTTTTAATTTAATCAAATTAAGTTAATTAATAATTTAATTATCAATCGATCCTCCTGCAACATATGCACTAGGTTAAACATTAATCATATTGATCATTTAATCCTAGAACGATTCTTAATCATTGATCAACCATCCAATCAGATCAAGAGATCTAATGTATGTGACCTCTAAGTCGATAGCATAAGAATAAATTTTTGTACCAATCGAAGTAATCATCTAATAATAGTATCCGACGATCAGATAGGTCTAATGTATAGAACAACATCCTTAAAATCTATGTGGATATAGTTTTCATATAATTCATCTTCTTAACCAAAAAGCTCATAGGATACCTCAAAGTTCAACTATCAACTCTGATCAGGTTGTCTATAGTGTATTTCAAAATATCAAATTTATTCGATGAATTATCCTAGCCAAAATTTTGCTATATTAAAATATAATGATACATTCTTCTCCAACTCTTGGAGTAGTCAATTCTATCTTGATCACACTCTAACTTCATAAGTACTTGACTATGCCTAGAAGCCTTTCATTACTGAATTAAAAATTTAGTTAGTCCAGTACCAAAGCATAGTGAATTGCTTGCAAGTCACTGAGGTGATCTTAGGTCTAAGAGATACTTATACCTATATCCCATCAGAAATATTTTCGATAGCAGAATACTCTGAAGTTGATCACGTTCAATGATGATATACTCATACATCTCACCTGTATGCCATACTAGTATCTCCACACTCCTTGGTTAAGAGGACAATCAACCTATATGGTACATAGCGATCTATGCTTGATAGAAGCTATCATCCTAATTAACAGCTTATCATTTGGTCGTGAACAGTTTTAAGGATTAATCAATAAATTCTCTCATTATTGAAGCTAAATAGTCCTAAGGACTTCATCATAGTAATGGAGTTCGTTAAAAGATGAATACTTTATGAGAAAAAATATCAAAAAAATATATTTTATTTATTAGTGAATCAATTATAATTATAATATAACTCAACCATTAATAGGCTGATGATTGATTTTGGGATACATTTTTCAATACTTGCCTCTTAATTTTTCTTGCATTCACAGGATCATCGAGCAATATTTTTTTGCTTAAGTAATTCATTAGAGGATCAATCCAGCTCGATTCATGAGTGACTTAGGTGATTGTTTTGATCTCTGTGCTTGATTTTTCAAGGACTTCAATTTATACCTTTTGATTGAGATAAGAGAATTCTGATGTCGCTAGGTGTGAGAGTGTATCAGCTCGGCATTTTTCGATCTTGGTATTTGGATGATTTTAAGATTATCAAAGTTTTCAAAAAAAATTTTGCATTATGTAAATAATGAGACATAATAGTATCTCTAGCTTCGTAGAGATCTCATACCTTTTCTACGATTAGTTAAGAGTCACTGAAAACTTTGAGTTTCTTAATATTAAGATCTTTAGCCACTCTAAGTCTTGCAATGAGGGCTTCATACTCTGCTCTATTATTAAAAGTTTTGAAATTGAATCTCAAAGCGTGTTCAATGACAGCTCCCTCTGGATCTACCAATATCAAACCAGCACCACTTCTCTAGGCATTGGAGACTCCATCAACATGCAAGAGCCAATGAGCTTCTTTAGGGGCCTCTATTTGAATTTCAATGGCTAGATTTTCTTCAGGTATTGAGCATTCCACCATAAAATTAGCTAGCACTTGAGCCTTCATTGGGGGTCTGGGTCGATAGTGGATATCAAATTCACTAAGTTCGATAGCCCATTTGGCCATTTGATTGGAAGTGTTAGGTTATTGAAGGACCGACTTCAATGGTTGATTTATTAAAATAATAATAGAATGAGCTTGAAAATATGATCGGAGCCATTTAGCTATAGTAATCAAAGAATAAATTATTTTTTTCATTCTAGAATATCAAGTTTCTGTATTCTGCAATAGTCTGCTAGTATAGTAGATGGGCCTATATGTTCCTGCATCATCTTAAACTAAAATCGAGCTAACAGTGTTAGGTGAAACAAACAAATATACGAATAAATTCTCACCTTCAATAGGCTTGGATAGCACGAGAGCAGAGCCAAGGTATGCTTTAAGTTCATCAAAGGCAGCTTGGCATTCTTCTGTCCATCTAAAATTTTTGATTTGTTTCAATATTTTGAAGGGAGGTATTTTTCAGCTGACTTGGATATGAATTTGCTAAGCAACGCCACTCATCCAGTAAGCCACTGCACTTCTCTTATGGAGCTCGAAGGTTTCATCTCAAGTAACGCTTGGATCTTCTCGGGATTACCTTCTATTCCTCTATGTTATAAGAAAATTAAGAAATTTTTCGACTATGACCCCAAAAGCATACTTGTTAGGATTGAGCTTCATCTGATGCTTGAGAAGTTCTCCGAAAGCTTCTTCCAGATCGATGATGTGCCGATCTTCTTCTATACTTTTTATCAGCATGTCATCAATATAGACTTTCATATTATGATCGATCTACTACTTGAAATATTTGTTCACAAGGCACTGGTAGGTAGCACCTGCATTTTTTAATCCAAAAGACATCATTTTATAATAATACAAATATTTATCAGTTATAAATATCATATTTTTTTCATCTTTAGGAGCCATTCTAATTTGGTTATAATCAGAGAAGGCATCCATAAAACTTAGTAGCCTGTGCCCCGAGGTAGCATCAACTAATTGATTGATTCTTGACATGAGAAAGCTATCTTTTAGACAAGCTTTATTGAGATCAATGAAATCAATGCACATCCTCCATTTTTTACTTGTCTTCTTGACCATCACCATATTGGCGATTCAGCTTGGGTATTGAGCTTCTCTAATGAATCCTACCTTCAAAAGTTTGTCAACTTCTTCATCTATCTTTTTTTGTCTCTCTGAAATGAAACTTCTCTTCTTTTGCTTTATCAATTTGTACTTGGGATCAATGTTCAACCTATGTACTATAACATCGATGGGGATCCCATGCATTTTAGAGGCTAATCATGCAAAAACATCAGCATTCCATTGAAGAAAGAAAATTATTTTTTTTTTCTAAGATCGATATTTAACCGAGCTCCTATCTGAATAGTTCTTTTCGGATCTCTTCCTAGAGGAACAGTGATGAGGGGTTCCACCGACTTACCTCGATTTTTACCAATCTCAATTTCAATATCTAGACTAGATATTTCTGTTGATGGATTTCTGATCGGTTCCTTCATTTTAGATGCTATAAGGAAGCACAGTCGGGCCATCATCTAGTCTCCACATATTTCCTCGATGCCCAACCTAGTTGGAAACTGGGCTAACAGGTGATAGGTTGATACTATTGTTCTGAGGGTGTTGAGCCCAAGTCGGCTAAGTATGGCATTGTAAGCAAACAAAATTTTGATGACTAGAAATGTGAGCCGTACTGTAGACTAATATGATTCTTTCTCAGTAGTTACTGGCAACATTATCTCTTCTTCAACTACTACAGAATCACCAAAAAATCTAACTAAAGGATAGCCAACCTATCTTAGATTATCAAGCACATTCATTTTGGAGAAAGCATCATAGAACAATACATCTGCTGAGCCTCCATTATCCATCAAATTTTTTTTTACATCATAATTTGCTATTATCATGGAGACGACAACAGTGTCATTGTAAGGGATCTGGATCCCTTGGGCATCATAATCAGAAAAAAAAAAAATATTTTTAGTGCATAGTCTCTCAGGAGAATGACTCCTAGATGCCTCCTGAGGTTCACTACTTTGTGAGATCATATTGATGACTTCCGCAGTGGGCTGGTTGTGCTCGGCAGTATCTTCATGTCTTTGGCATAGCTCCAAGGCCTGGCCCATCCGTTCTTAGATGTACTTGCTGAGATAGCCTTGGAGGATCAATACTTCAATCTTATCTTTGAGTTAACGACATTCTTCAGTATCATGCCCGTGGTCCTGATGGAAGCGACAAAATTTACTTTTGTTCTTTTTGTCATCAGGGGCCTTCATGGGAATCGAACGGCGAAGATATCCTTGATTTTCTATCTCCATCAGGATCTAAGATCGTTGGGCGGACACAGAAGCATAGTTGTCTAATTTGCGGGAAGGACTTTGGAACCTCGAATTTTTTTAAGGTGGTTCACTGCTACTCTCCTGGTTCCCATATTCTTCCTCACAGGGCCACTTCTTTTTCTCTTTTTTCTTCTTTTTATTTAGCCTCCTCTTCTTCAGCATGAGCATACTTCCAGATTCTGTTCAACATTGCTTCATAATTCTCCAAAAAAAATTTATTGAGGGAGAAGATCAAATGATAGCTCCTGAGTTCCCATTTTAGGGCCGACATCTCAACGGACCCATTGAAGTCTTTGATTTCAAGAATGATCGCATTAAAATGGGCCATATACTCTCGAAAGGACTCACCCTCCTTCTGCATTATGGAGAATAAACTATTCGAGTGCTTTAGGTGGAGCCGGTTGCTCTCAAAATAGGCCACGAAGAGCCTACTCAGTTGATCAAAATAAAAAATGAACCCAGGATGGAGTCCAAAGAACCATACCCTCATAGATTTTTTGAGGGTGATGGAAAAAACCATACAAAGAAGGGCATTGGATGCATCTTGAAGCCTTATCACATCGCGGTATCCCTCAATGTAGTCTTGAGGGTCCATAGAGCCATCGAACGGCTCAAGAGGAGGCATTTTGATTCGAGACGGAATTGGTGCACTCAGAATTTCAGTGGAAAAAGGAGAGGTGAGGTGAAAATCTTCCTTACTCTAAGAGGGGTTTTCGAGTTGTACCTCTTTCAGTCTTCTCTCCAGATCTTGAAGTTTCTATTCAATATTCATCTCTCACAATAGCATCCTACTGCAAGAAGTCGATTCTGCTTTTAAGGAGCACTCTTCTTGATCAAAAAGATGCACCTAGCGGTGTTCTTGAGGAATTGGGGGATGGCTGATCCATGATGCAGCTTCTTAGGATTCTTACGAAATCGATTCTTGTCGCTACTCCATTACCTGCTGGAGTTATTGCACGACGTTGGTCAGAGCTTAAACCTACCATATCAAGAGGCTGAATTACTGAGGATCGATCATCGCTGGAGGATGGGATTGGACTATCTTCGAAGGAGCTCCGGAGGAAGATGGAGTCGGATTTTGTATCTTCTTGACCATTTTTCACAAAATTTGGGTTGAAAGAGTCCTTCCTCTAGCACCAATCTATTGCTGCAAGACTTCAAAGAAGAGCGAAGATCTTATGCTGGAAAGCCAGTTGGGTTGGATTGACCCGAATTGCTGAAGAATCTACAAGAAAAGTCCAAAAATTAGTGGGATACCCTCCGATTTAGGACCCTCCGATGCTTAAGTCAACTGAGGCCTTGAGAACAAATAGTGAAAAATAGAAATTCAGAAGATAGAGTGATAGGGTTTTGGAGGGGATTCGATCTTCCTTTAGTGAAAAAATCGAGAATTGATTTCAACAGAGTCTTGGCTCTGTTGATCTCAAGCGTCCCCTTCCCTGGAGTACTCTATCCTCCTATTTATAGAGGAGATTGCTTAGGCCTTAAAGAGAGTTTATGAGGCCATTAGTTTGTTATGACCAGCTAGATTGTAGCTGTTGACCATTTTGCCTTGGTGGCAGTCGGTTATAGTACAGCTAAAGGATCGCAATTAGATGATAGCACAATTGGTGCTTATCCAATTTTTAGAGTATCGAGGTCGGTAAATAACTGATCTGGATTTATGACGAGGTCAGTGTTTTACCGATCTCGTGAGAATAGGATTGTAGATCCTGAGCCCTATAATTATTCATATCGATGAAAGCCCGACCTTTTGTTGATCTCGGGCTACCGCCTGCTATTAGGCATTCTAGGTTGCTGTAATTGGTATATTACCAATCTAGTCTCGATTACTTAGTCGATTCTCATCACTGTTAAGAAACAGCCAAAATTTTAGATCATTACTTTACCGACCTAAGGTCGAAAATTTATTTCTACATTATATGGGATGGTGGTTTTTCTGATAGTGCCACGTATCTGATGAGGATTGTTCGTATCAATAGATTTCAACAAGTATTATATTTTTTTTAAAAAAAATATAGCACTATTATTCTAACAATTAAAGAAGTACTTTATAAAATAAAATTGACACTACTGTAATGGAGAGAAAGAGGAGAGTGTATAAGTGGCTATTAATGCTTTCTTTTTTTCCTAACTGCTTTTGTTAACTTATTAACCAAGTCTCTTGTTACTTTGAAATTGGTCTAGAATTGAATGGCTTCAATAGCGATCGAATTTACTTTTAAATTCATTCAAGAGAAATACTTTCTACACCACGTGCGATGCATGTGGTGTAGAAAGTATTTTTTTTTTATTTTTTTATTTTTGGATCTATATGGACCCATGTAAGCATCAATCACTGTGCACGGTGCATGCCATGCCGCACCACGCGCGGTGTAGAAAGTATTTTCCTTCATTCAAATGAGAAGTATGGTATATATGTCAGTTTATCCAATCTATATTTTGGCCAACATACATCAACCTTAATTAAAATAATTTCTTCATGAGTATTATTTTATAAAATTATTTAAAATAATAATTATTGAGAAATATTCTCAATATAGAGTTTTATTACTAAATGTTTATGAATACATCAATTTATATCAATGGAGATAACAAAGGTTGATATTTTAGATGTATCATATTGATGGCAACTCGGTGCAGTTGATATAAACTAATGTACTAAATGTAGATACAAGTGTTATAAAATTAATTAGATACTATAGCTTTATATGGCTTGTATATTATTCATATCAGTTAGACAAAGAAGCAGAGGTTGAACAAGATCGCATTATTGAAATTTGATTATAAGTCTCAGTTTGATATTAAAAGAACCCAAAGTATGTGAATCATGATACAATGTAAAGTTCAGATTTAGCTTTTGATCTAGGCTTACACTACTTAAAATTTGTGCAAACAAGTCTGCCTTGGTTAAAGTTACTTCTCTGGTTAAAATATATTCATAAATTTTATATTAACTTTTGTTTCGCTCTAGAAAACTTAGGAATCAGAATCTCGTTTTTAAGCACCATGTAGTTTTTTTCTAATTGTTAGTTCTTTAGAAATAATATGAATTATAAAAAAATTGAAATCTGTCCTTTTGCTTCCTTCCACGTGAGACCCATAAACAAAAGATATGCAAGATGTCTCGACATCACTTATGCATGCTATAAACCATGTACATTGTGTATCCACCCAGGATGAGCTAGAAAGGTAAGGTAGGAGGAAAAGAAGCGAGTAGCCTTTAAAGGTATCCCCTCTTAATTGGGCACATAGAGTGTGAACATAAGGTGGAGTTATGATGCTCGAAATGGTACAATTATAGATAACTGTCCATCTAGGATCATTTTTCAAAAATTGTAGACGTTAGTTCTCCAAGGAGTTTCCAAAAAGGAGCTGTGGGCGACAGGACGAGTGGATTCGAGCGATGCTTATGCTCGTTACAGCCGAGGTATTGAGGGAGAGGAGGTGTTGTCCAAGAGATAAGATTAGGGCTTTTGATGAATCTCTTGATTGGCTTAGCAAAAGCCAATGTGGAGAATATTAGATCTTTGGCTTCACAGCTATGTTAGAGGATTAGTCCTAATGAGACTCAAAAATTGCACTCTCCTTATCCCACTGATCATCATGATATCATCATCATCATTATATTATTATTATTATTATTGTCATTATCATTATTATCATCGTTATTATTACTGTTGTTATTATTATTATCATTATAAGCATTATCATTATCATTTTATTATTATTAATAGTATTATTAGTAATGATATTATTATACTCCTACTATAATTATTGTTATTATTATTATCATCATGACCTTGCAGGAAATATATTTTCTAATTTCAATGAAATAAAAAGACTCTATAAACAACATACAACGGAGGAAGGGCTTGTACGGAATCGTTAATTTTAACTATCTAGGTTTAGTAGGATGGATAGAAATTTAGAGTGAAAATGTGACAGAAAGAGGGAACGGTGAAGGTAAGTTCGGGAAAATGGATGGTCCTTGGATATAGTTGGCATTATATAATAGAATGGAACAGATTTGTTCTTTCAAACTAATCTTATTTTTATTTATTCTATTCTCACATACAAATTGGTGGCGATGGATGCGAGAAAAATTAAATAGGGTGTAATTCATGCCCTCACATGTGTGCCTACGTACATATAATATATATATATATATATATATATATATATACTTATTATTGAGTTGCCCTCACATGTGTGCCTACGTACATATAATATATATATATATACTTATTATTGAGTTGGATGGATTTTTCATCATCTTTTTCCATCAATTAAAAAAATAAAATAAAAAATTATTTATTATAATGATTTTTTCACCCATGTGAGTCTATATTTGTGATACGTACATAGCCTTCTACCCCTAAAGGCTCAATGCCGGCAAGAATACGAGTGGCACTACCGATATCATATTATAGCAAATGCTATCATCATATCTATTATATATATATATATATATTTTATGAAGGAGTATTATGGTATCACTGATAATTTTAGTTATGCCACATAAAACCAAAATATTATTTTTAAATAATAATAAAATAATATTTTATTTTTTTAAAAAAATAATATTTTAAAAATAAATATTGGAGAGGGATAAGAGATAAAAAATATTTTTTAAAAAAATATTATTTTTTTAAAAAAATACCGTATGAAGGAGTATTATGGTGTTGCCACCCCAGCATCTCAGATGATTTTAGTTGTATCACGTAAAATCAAAATATTATTTTTAAATAATAATAAATATTTTTTTAAAAAAAATATTTTAAAAATAAAAATAGGAAAGGGATAAGAGATAAAACTATTTTTAAAAAAAATATTATTTTTTTAAAATAAAATATTATAAAAATAATAATAATATTTTATAAAAATATTAATTTATTATTATTTTAAAAAGATAATATGTCATTTTTTAATTTTAAAATAATAATATATTAATTTATTTTTTAAAAAATAATATTTTTATTATTTTTTAAAAAATAATATATTTCGAGATCTGAATTGATCCATTGGATCAGATTAAAATAAATCTAATAAACTATCTATAAATAGAGTACGGTTCTTCATCGATTTGAAAACTAAATCTCTGTATTTAATAGCTTGTATTTATTGAGAGAGAAAAGGAGCCGTGGTAGGGCGACAGGGGGTGGGGTGACATCAATGGACACGAAGAAGATATGATAATAGGAAGAAAGAAGAAAAAATAATAAAAAATATTATTTTATTAAAAAAAATGAGAGAGTTTTTCTCTCTTCCTTTAGTGGTGGCATCAGTGGTGACGGTACCATCAGGGGTGCCAAGAGTATGATCAGGATTGGCGTTTGTCGAGAGAAAAGAAGAATGATTGTGGGACGGCAGCGTATGAAGAAGATATAAGAAGAAGAGAGAGGACGGGGTGCGGTTAGGATTAGCATTTGTCGAAAAAAGAAGAGCCATGGTGGGGCAACTGGAGGGGATGTGACGGCACTGGCGGGTGCGTAGAAGATATAAAAATAGAAAAAAATAAAATATTATTTTATAAAATAATATAATATATAATATATATAATAAATAAAATATTAAAAATTAATAAAATATTTATTATGAATATTTATTATAAAAAAATTTAATAATTATAAGCCATAATTATTCATCCTATATAATGTACGGATTTTGGACTAATTTTATATTATTTAATTTTTAACAAACAGAGGCTCACAACTAACAGACTACTAGATAATTAGCCAAAAATGCCGTAGGATTTGAGATTAAGTTTCTTCCCCAACAAGCTAAGCTTTCTTTTTCATCCTTTTTGCTGAAAGCAAACATGGTGGTTCACTGTTCGGCAGAATCTTTATTGTTGACCTACCGAACCAACCATAAAATTGATCCATTGTTTTAAACACAATCATGATCATGTGCATTTGTCCATAAGCCCTAAAATATAATTAGCATGCATCTTTCTACACTCTCACGTCTTAATAAATAATGCCAAATTATACTCAAATTAAAGCAAAACCTGCTACATGAAGTACTCCAATCCAAGCTTATTTACAACCTAGTGCTGGATCAAAATGAGAAAAACTTCTTACATGGCAATATATATATATATATATATCATATTTGAAAAAAAGAACATTATTATCATCAGAGTAGAGCATGGTTGAAAATTTTAAATAGATAATTTTTATTTTAACAACTAGTTGATAATTTTTATTGATTTGAATGAAAATATTTATTTTTTTAGATGATACGATAAATTTTTATTTGATGGTTCACGATAGAACAGCTCTAATCAATAAATTTTCGAAAAGAATACTTCGCTGGAACGTAGGAAGCCGGGATAGGGTTCGTCTACGATAAGCCCGTTCGCATATGCGAACGAGATTTATAATCGCAAGATTTTGCTTTCCCCACATCCCGTGACCCCCAAACTTCCTCTACCCCCTTCCACCACGCGGACCTCTCCCCAGATCCCAACACTTCTCAACCCTTTTTTTTGACGACTCTTGTTTTCAAACAAAAGGAACTCGGCAAACCAAGATGGATGATCACTCCCTAAGTACCTTGTAATTTCTAAAAGTGATCTTCCATGTTTTGCTGTGAACGGGCCTTGCAACCATTAGATTTGCTGTGATCTTGAACAGGCCACTCTAACATTTTTTTTTTTTTTTTTCACGATCAGACCTTTTCTTGTAATTTTGGACAAAAAAAAAAATCCTTTCAAGTATCTTTTGACTTTGAGCTTCCATAAAATTTCTATTGCAGTTTAGTTCAATTAAAACCCAAAAATTACTTATATGTCATCTTTTCCATGGCTTTTCAACTATTTTAAATAATTAAATTAAAAAAAGAAATATGAATTAGTTTTTCAAATATAGTACCTCAGCTACATCATCCAAAATATAACACCTTAGTTCTTAAGTATACATGACTCTAAGATTTTCATCATTAAAATACAGATACAAAAATTTTCAACTTGTCCTTTAAAGCATAAGCACAAAATATATTCCCTTTGTAATAGCTCTTACACCATCCCAATCTACTTGACCTATAGTCCATTTGTGAAATACTAAAAAAAAATCAAAATCCAAAAATTACGACACTCTTTCTCAATTAAGCAAAAGACATCGAAAAAATTTTCATCCATTTATCTTTAAATTAAACCATACCAGCAACATTGCAATTCATGCTTTCTTGCCCATTGTAGTGTCTTGACTTGGAACAATATTCATGTTGAATAAGTAAGGTGATATATACATATACATACATACATATATATATATATATATATATATATATATATATATATATATATATATGAAGAGACATTATGCTTAATTAGTCAAAATATTAGAATAATCAAATAAATTATAAAAATAGCTTAATTAAACATTTATACTTGAATAAGTTGTCCTACTTGTCCGTAACTACAAGCATCAATATTATTATCTAAATCATGCATTCTATTGAAATTTTCATCACCGGCAAAGTTAGAATTTGTCGGTGGCCAATACAACTTTGGCATAGTTAATTTCTGTATTAAAATTAATATGATGTCAATAAATGACTTTTTATTGGATATTTTTTAGGAAATAAAGTTAATTTTGTAATTACAAAGATGAGCTTGAGTAGAAGAGAGTGGATGATAGACTGAAGACCCAATGTTAGACTATGTAGGGAAAGGCCTATGTGGTATGTCATGGTTTGAGATTGAATTGAGAGACATTTCTGGCCTTATTACCAATTGCTCCTGTAAATAAACAAAGATTATTACACTCCCAAAAATAAGAAATATGAGCCATTATAGGCCTTCTAAAAAAAAGCATAATGATGTAGACACAAAGATAACCAAGTACAAGATAGAATCGGTATACCTTACTAAAATATCCATACTCTTTAGCAGTGATATTGTGCATCGACAACTTGCTACTATATAATTAAAATTCAGATTTATGAGTTAAAACACCAACAACTAAGTATCAAAAGATGACGGTTGAAAAAAAAGCATGCCAGTTGAAAAGCTAACAACAATACTTGATATGTAGTCCCAACTCTTACCTAAGTGCATTGAGAGGTTCATTAGCATTGGACATGCTCAACTGTGTTATGGTGTTCGTTTGCTTTGTACTTCCCTTGCCACTCACGTTAGTTGCCTCTATGGGCATAATCCTTAGTTTCTTGGTAATCCTTTTAGCATTAATCTTCTTCCCTTTTTCTAAGTAGGATTTCAACTTTTTGGACCGCCCTTTATGTTTCTTGATTGGAGGATCAAGTGATGGGAACAATGAGCTTGAATAGTTCTGTAGATTTTCACCTTCTTTTATCTATCCAACAACATCGAGGGAAACATTCTTCAATGCAATTTCAACTTCTTTTAGTAACCTTTGGAAAACCATTCAAGGCTATGTTATACACTTCATTTTTAACTGCAGCCTTCGCTGAAATATTGATTGCTTCACGACAAAGATTAGTATATCGCAATGTCGCAGACTCATGACAATCTGCTCGCATAGTGTTGCCTTGGCTAGTCACTACGATTTCAGATTTTGCATCCTTGGTCCATCTCTTCGTTACATATTGTGGTGGAATACTTTGAACATCAACCACGAGAAATCTTTTTTAATATGTATCTGCATAAGTAGCCAGCAAATTCAAACAATCAACAAGTACATTTAGCATCCTATGTATTATAGTCAAATATAACAATGCGGCACATTTGCTTGTCCTTCTTTCACACTAAAAAAAGTGGATATGTCTTCACTATTCGTGACCTTTTCATGATGATAGGACAGTCCATTAACAAGCTCCTCTTGAGAAAATTTAAAGATTTCTTTTGTATAAAATTTAGCCACCTCCGCTTCTATATTCATTCTAATCTTTAAAATTGACCTTGAGAAATTACTTTGAAAATCAGCATCACTCTCTTGATCTCTATGAGCTATGACAGCTTGTTCAAATTGCTTACCAAAATCCAGTAAAGACATATGTTTTTTCAAATACTTGTCAAGAAAAGCATTAATGCTCTCACTCCGTTGCGTATTATACATGGCACCATAAAATATATCACGAGAGTAAATAGCAGCCCATTTTTCTCGCTTCTCATATAGTTTTTGTAGCCAACTATTTTCGCTTAAGTTATACTTATCAAGTAAGCTTCTCCAATTAACTTCAAACTCCTCAACAGTTTCATTACCATACAAACAATCATTGAAATCATTCTTAAAACATTTGTATTTATTAAACACATGAGGGATGTTCTTCAATGCATTTTGCATAATATGCCATATGCAAAAACGATGCCCAGTCGAAATTGCTCCTCCAATTGCTGATTCTTGATCCATAAGAATTACTTTGGGTCTCTTACCTTTCATAGCCTTCATCCATGTAGAGAATACCCAAGCAAATGATTCTTCTCTTTCATCAAAAAGTAATGCACCCCCAAATATGATTGTTTGATAATGATGGTTGATGCCGATGATTGGGACAAATGGCATGCCATATCTATTAGTTAGGTAAGTCAGATCGAAACAAACAACATCTCCAAAATAGTAGTAGTCTATTCTTGACCTTGCATCAGCCCAAAAAAATTTGTCATATGACCTTCAGAATCAACTTGAATTGAATAAAAAAATGATAGATTATCTATTTGTTGTCTCTCTAAATATTCTAACATAGCTGCTGCATCTCCTTTTTGCAATTCCTCTTAGCGCTTTGAACTTAAAAAATTTCTTATATCTTTCTCTCTGAAGCAAACATTTTGAGATCCTCCTACCTCAACGATCATTAAAATCATTATAAGATTTGTCCTGATTCCCACTGAATGCATATTCTTGATCATTTCTACTTTACCATTAGATATATGCCTATGAGATCGATGAGTACGGGTTTTGCTTGGAATTGTTAAAGGATGATTATCATCAGTTTCAACCACTTCCGATACCACCCACTTCCCATCTTTTGTCTTTTTTATTGTAATAAGTGCTTGGCATCCGGTTCTTGAATCTGCTTGAATTCTCTATCTTTCTTCATCTCCTTTTTTGGAATTTCTAAACTCCTAAAATGAGCAGCAAAAATCGACGACGTATAGTATCACCAGTACACCAAGATTTTTGAGTTATATATTTTCTTGTACCAAATTCCTTCTCTCTTACATAAGCATTGTAATAACTATATGCATCTTTACATGAATCAAACTACATGCTCAGATAAGGACAAGATATTTTTATCCTTATCTCATTATCCTTTGTTTCATTAGAATTCTCATTTGCAGTGCCATTATTTTTCATAGCTTCAACTTTATCTTTATCTAATTTATCATTTTTTTCTTCAAGTATGAGTTCACATATTCAATTATTGTACTCTTTCGATAAAAGCAAATTAGTTTCTAAATCATTCGTTGTAGTTTGCATGCTGTTATCTACAAAAACATATAAATTAAGGTCCTAGTTTTATTTATATAAATATCAATTTCTAAAATACAACAAACATATGAAATCTCAATTCTAATTACATATCATAATATTATAAAAACCTTTTTTCTTGGCCATTAAGATACAAAAATTATAATATTATAAAAAATTAAAATTATGACAAGATTTTCTAAAAAAAATATAAAAAAAAAATTGTGATAAGTTACCTTAGTTCTTCCACCGAAAAATAGATGCGTATAGTGAAAGCTCCGTGAAAGCTCAAAGGTTATGCGATAGAGGATGGAAGATGGTTGTTAGAGTAACCCGCCAAAATAATTAATTTTTCCACGTTATAACCAGAGTAATCGAGGAAGTTGCATTTTTAATGCGTTGGACGGATGTTGATGTGACCCATCAAAAATGAGAGTCGTCAGCAGAAGGGATGAGAAGTGCTGGGGAGAGGTCACGTACGGTGGAGGGGGATGGGAAGGTTTGGGGGTCACGGGACGGTGAGGGAACGTAAAATCTAACGGTTATAAATCCCGTTCGCATATGCGAATGGGCTTACCGTAGACGAACTCAAGGAGTGGGGCCATCTAGAATAAATCATGGAATGGACCCAACCCACAAGACGGGTCGGTGGCTTAACGGAATCGAAGGTCCCACCAAAATATCGTCACTCGTTTTTTTAAGGGCTGGGGGTGACGTGGACGGTGGGGGAATGTGTCCTTTCTTTTGTCTTTCAAACGGACCGACCCAAGAAGGAACCAGAAACTCTACTCTGGGTCCCACCCAAGCTTGTCTGGTCATGGACCAGGTTGGGCCCCAGTCCAGGTTGCTCCGGACTCGAATCAAATTGACTCGGAGTCTAAGATTGAACTCGTATGCAACATGGCTTATGGGTTCGGATCAAGCTAAGTCTCTATTGAGGCTACGTCTAGACCTTTCGAGCAATACAGGGAGGGGTGCCCACCGGTAGATCCGAATCATTGTCCTTTACTGCTTGAGAGGGATGCCGGCCAACTGAGGTAAGACTGAATAATAGGATTATACTTAATTTTGAACATTAGATTTGAATTTATGTTAATTTTTATAGATTAAATTGAACAGGTTCAATTTTAATAAGGTTATCTTAGTGTCCCCGCTATAGGTGTAGGTTGGGTCTAAGGTCGAGTTTAGGCTAGATTTAGATCTATTTGAACCACTTCGATTGTGGCTAGGTGGTGGGGGCTTTGTTGTGAGTTTCCATTTAGGTTAACCTAACTTCCATATATCATTCTTCCTCATTCACCATGAATAGGATCTTGGGCGTAAGAGGATAATTTTGCTTGTTAGTTGTCAAAGGACCCAAGGAGGGGGAAATGGACAATGAAGAATGCTCTGGATTGCGATGGCCAAGGGGCTGGATAGAGGCTAAGTTGCAAAAATGTGGGTTCGCACAAATTTAGGGATTATGCACGCAACTAAACAAAATTAGGATGAAGAGAAGATAAGATTGGATGTCATGTGGGCTGAGCTTAGATATTGTTCTGTTATGTAAAATTATGTGCCAATCTTCATTGTGTATTTATTATCTCGACTCACAAAATTTTAGATATCCTTGTGATGTGTCATTTGGGGAGAGAATGTTATTGTTGGGACAATCACATATTCCCTAAATTTGATCATATTTTTTTTGGATGCTTTTATGTAATATACTTGGCTCGCCTGAATGGCAACTTGGATGAGATAAGGCTCAACTTATTTATGAAGGAACGAATTGGCATGCTAGATTGGATTGGATCAAATGCAATGAAATTCAAAATTTTTGAATCCGATCTAGTATGCGGTTCATAGATCAAAATAGAAAATAAGAGCATATAAACATGCAAACAAGGGGTGATCATATCATCTTGTGCGGGTTGATAATCTCCGCATTCTGTTGATCAAAACTTGATGGAGGTCGCTGTTGAGCCGCACACATGTCCGACCTCTATAGGTATCCACTCAAACTCGGATCTGGATGTCTTCACTATCTTTGATCCAACTTCAGCAAGTTGGATCTACATTCGATTTGATCATCGACAGAGATTGGATCAGCACACGATCACTTCTCCTTCTCTTGTGCATACAATACCTGACCTTTCGAATGCTTTGAATAGAATCAGCCCAACTCCTTTGGGCATGAGAGAAAGAAGTGGAGAGGAGAGGAAGAAGGCATGGAAGAAAAGAGGTAGGGCTCTAGCAATTTCTAAAAATATGATACCAAACTATTTAGCAAGCTCCCTATTTATAGAAATAGGAAACTAGGAATCCTTGGACTTTAAGTCATTGATCGGATCAAAAACTTGAAACAGAAGGACTCCCGAATGAATGTGGCACCCCCTCCTTTCTTTCATGTAACTTTTTGTCAAACAAAAACCTTCTGGGTATGTACCACCCTTATCTGGATAAGGGTGGTTGGCGCCCCATAATCTCCTCCCTAATTTGAAATAAATCAAACAATTTCCATGCAAAATTAAAGTTGTTTGACTCATTCATATAATCCTTATCTCCATCCACAAGGGGTGCATGCCATAGGGGTATGCACCCTCTTATTCTCTCTCTTCGAAAGATGGCACACACCTCTAAAGAAAGTCTAGGGGGCGTGCGCCTCTTACTCTTGCACATAGAAAGAAAAGTCAAAGAAGGGGGTGCCCCAAACTTAGCACCCCTCTTCCTTATGCATTCCAGGGATCCCAGGGCATACCAACTCTTGGTATCTCTGCGAGCCATATTCAATTAAGCTATGCCCTATTTAATAGAAAATTCAAAGTAGGAGAAATTAGGTTCAATTATGTACTAACATAATTTTCTTAAATCTAATATGATCAAATCCAATCCAATCAGACTATATGAATCCAATTAAAACATTCAAAATTAAAATCCTTGATTGTGTGACCCCATATGTTCAATTCTGTATAGTAATGGGACATGTCGTGATCTCCATCATTTACATAACTAGCACTCTTTTCGATGGATCAAAATTTCTTCTCATTTATCGAATTAGAATTATCGATCATCAAGATAATTCTAATTGATCCCACAATCACAAATAATACCTAGCAGTATGTAATGGCAACCCATTAGAACTGAATAAGAATCTTCCGATGTAGTTATCATGTGATTTAGTTCTATCATAAGTCTCGATAGGACCAAGATCAAGATAAACTTATCAAACCTCATGCCTGTCATAGGATATAATCAATCGATTCGAGTCTGATGTGAAACCATAATAGGAACTCTTTTCTATTATTTCATACTGCCATGGTCATGGACTTTAAGACTCAATCTTATGATCTTCATAGGATAGCTCCTCTACCGAGATCAACAGATTACATCTTGGTGTAATCCATTTTCTATAATGAACATACTATAGCCAACATACATCATAAGATTTCATATGACTAGATGATCGAGTTATGATGTAGTCAAACTATAGCACCCTCAAGGTGAACTGTCGATGCACCTCAGGTCAAAGAACCAAACATACAACTGCAACAATGAGTATATCATTGACAAAAAGATAGATTTCTTTATGACTACTCGAAATTGGTCATGCTCAGTATCCTTATTTTTAACAAACACCTGTACTTTCACTCCGATGTCTCTACTGAAGGAAAAAAATCTTATTTTTCGGATCAGGTTCATTCAGATCTTATTAGATCAAGAGAAATATTTTAAAAATTTTTCTCTAAGATTCTAATCAGATCTAAGATTCTTCAGATCTGATCTTATTAATCTAAAAAATAAAATAAAAATAAAAATTAAATCTAATTTAATTATACCTTTATTTTGGATAATCTATTTATCTTATGATAATCCTAATGTTTGTCTGAGGTTCTGGATGTAGCCATGCAAGCGTCTAGCCTCTATCAATATCCACTCGAACAGGATCCGAAGATCTTCTTCTTCTCAATCTATTCTTTAAAAATCAGATCTGGATCTGATCTCGAAGATCTTCAAAATGAGTTTTGAAGATCAGCCATCGTCTCTTGCAGCAGTGCTACCTTCTTCCTTTTCTGTCGCCTTTCACTTGCTTGGATCGCACCTAACTCATGCCCAAAACTTCTTGGGCGTGGAGAGGAGAGAGTGGACCAGAGGGTGGCATGGAGAAGGAGGAAGAGGGCTATGTGGTGTGGGCTAAGGCAGAAGCTTTGAATTTTGGGCGTAGATAGGATTTATATAGATCCCGCTGTGCCATGTAGTGCCACATTATCCTAACCAATCACGTCCTTTGTACAATCAGATCTAAATTTGATTGATGAGATGACATCATCTAATCTAATCAGATTAGAGTCTCTCAAAACTCTCCTTAGGTGGTGCCAAGACTGGGTCAAACAAGTCTTCTTGATGCCATAGCATTTAAACTCCTAAAGCAACAGGAGTTCCATCTGTATGGGACTCCAGATGTTATCCTCATGGAGCGCACGCCTCCCTAGGTGTGCGCCCCCTCCCTTTCTGCTTGTTAGCAGGGGGGACAAAGCCTCAGGTTCTCTTCTATGGGTGCATGATACATGGGCAGATGTCTAAGTATCAAAGATCAATATTTGATCAAAGTCTAAAGATAAGATTTAGTAGGTGACGAAAAATGGCAGGTATTGTGTCAATTTATCTCATAAATTAAGATAACCCTTTTTTGATTTGGACAAGCTTCAGTCAAATCAAGTAAACATTTCTGAGTGAGCCCAAACATATTTGGCTTAGTCGAGACAAGTTTTAATGATTGTTAAAGAAGAATATTAGGTTCAAGCATGTGCTAGCATGATTTTTTTGAACCTAATTGAATCTTATTCAAATCAATTGAATTGGGTTAATCCAATTGATGATATTCAGATCCAAACTCTTATTTGTGTGATCTAGTTAGATTCAGTTTCGTAAGGTAATGGGATATATCATGATTTCTATCATCGACATCATCGAAACACCTTCCGATGGATCAGGACTTTTCTAATTCAGACAACTAGTATAATTGATCATCCAAATCATTCTAATTGCTCCCAAAATTTACTAGTGATACCTAGCAGCATATGATGGCAACCCATCAGAACTAAAAGCGAACCTCTCGATGCAGTTATCTATGTGATTAAGTTTCTCTATCTTGAGCCCTGATCGGATTAGGGTTAAGGTGATCTCATCAAATCCTAATATCCGTCACATGAATTAATCATTCGATTCAAGTTTAATGTGAAAACCCTAATAGAAACTCTTTCTATTATTTCACTCTGCCATGGCCATGGGCTTATGGATTTGATTCTCATGATCATCATAGGGTTGCTTCTCATCTATCGAGGTAGATAGATCCCGTATTGGTGCAATCTAATTCCTACAATGAATATGCTATAGCCAACATACACCTCAGAATTTTGAATAGCTAGAAGATCGAGTTATGGTATAGTCAAACTATAACATCCTTAAGGTTAACTGTCAATGCACCTCAAATCAAGGAATCAGACACATTACTATAGCTTCGAGCCAATCATCGACGAGAAGGTAGACTTTCTCATGACTGCTCGAGGTGGTCACGCTCAGCGCTCTCGATCTCTAACGAGTACCTATACTCTCACTCCGATGTCTCTACACCATAGACTCAAGATTCATCTATTAAAAAGAAGCGATTGTACACCAACCTTTCAAATTAATCATCATCCTCATGATGATCCTATGGTCGAGAGCATTTTATGAGTTAATAATAAAAATTAATATCTTAAATTTTTAACTCTTGAAAATATGAACTATCATTACCATTAACTCAGAAAATGTATCACAAACACTTTCAAATACATACTATGATAAAAAATAATCCATTTTATTATTTATAGTCAAAATTATAATTTTGTCTTTAGAAGTATATTATAAGTGTCAGCCAATCTGACTTCTAGGGTACACATATCTAACAAACTTTCACTTGATTTAAAATCAATTGGCTACAAATCTAAGTCCCATCTTCTCAAGATGGACTTCGATCTTTTGCTGGCCCAACGACTTTGTGAGTGGGTCAACCGCATTATTTATGGAGTCGACTCTTTTGACCTCAACGTAATATTTCTTGAGGTAATCATGGATGAGGTGATATCGCTGCTCGATGTACTTAGATTTTTAGTGAGACCTCGGCTCTTTAGCAAGAGCTATGACGCCATTATTATCATAGTACAGAGGAATAGAATCCGATGGCATTACTTCGATCTCTGTGGTAAATTTCTTGTACCGAAATACCTTCTTCGTAGCTTCTAACACGGTGATGTACTCTGCTTTCATGGTGGAATCTGCTATGACTGTCTAATTGAAACTCTTTAATTGATAGCACCATCATTACATACAAATAGACTCCTAGATGTCAATTTTCGATCATCTATATTGGATATAAAATCCGAGTCTGCATATCCCTGGACTTGGAGTTCTCCATTACCAAAAACCAATATCATATTCTTAGTTCTTCTTAAGTACTTAAGAATATATTTTATAGAAGTTCAGTATTCTTCATCTGAATTTGACTGATATCTACTCGTGACACCCACAGCATGGGCTATATCAGGTCGTGTATATAACATGGCATACATGAGGCTCCCTATTGCTGAAGCATAAGGAATCTTGCTCATGCGTTCAATCTCCTCTAGTGTGTTGGGATACATTTTCTTGGAGAGATGAATGCAATGTCTAAAGGGTACCAATCCCCTCTTGAAGTTTTTCATGCTAAACCTCTTTAACACCTTCTCTATGTACATCTTCTGTGAAAGACCTAACATCCTATTCAGTCTATCTCTATAGATCTTAATTTTTAGAATAAAGGATGCTTCTCCTATGTCTTTCATTGAGAATTCTTTAGATAACCATATTTTAACTATGGTCAATGTTGGGGATAAATCCTGCTCCCGTCGAAGTCTAGCTCGATGCTCGGCCTAACGCAATCTGTAGCCGCAGAAGAGCTTCAGCAGCTCGACCCTAGCCGAACTCAGCTGCCGAGCTTCTTTTTACTTCTCAGCTACCGAGCTTCTTCGGACTCCCAGCGTCAGGACCGAACCACTCCAGCCGATCGAACTGCTTAGCGGCTGAGCTCCCCGAACTCCTAGCGCCCGAGCTTCTACGGATCCGTTCAGACGGCCAAACTGCTCAGCGGTCGAGCTCCCCAAACTCCTAGCGTCCGAGCTTCTACGGACACGTTCAGACGGTCGAACTGCTTGGCGTCCGAGCTTCTACGGACCCATTCAGATGATCGAACTGCTCAGCAGCCGAGCTCCTCGAACTCCTCAACTGACGAGCCTCAGCCGAAGTCCAACATCCAGCCGAACTCTTTAACGGTCGAGCTTCGGATTCCCTGCTGCCAAACTCCTCAGCGAACGAGCCTTAGCTGCATACCTCCAGCCTATGGGAGCCGAACTCCCTCCAAGCTAAGAGCCCGAGCTCCGAAATAGGCACACAGCGAAGGCCAATCCTTCATCCACCGCAAGCTCTATAGCCATCACCTTTGGTGCACCGAGAGATAGCGACCCACTATGAGGCGGCGATGGTTGTCACCATCCTGTGAGACTGGCTCTGCCGAACCTCGAACGGCCCACCAGCACGCGGCTGCAGCTATCACCATCAACCCACCACACATGGCACCTTTCCATGAGACTGACTCCGCCGAACCTCGAGCAGCCCGTCAGCACGTGGCTGCAGCTGTCACCATCAAGCTCCGCTATAAAAAGGACCCCTCCAGATACTCTAACTCTGATCTCTCTAATCTCTAAGCTCTCCTCCTCTTCTCTAAGCTCTGGAACTCATTCCGAGCACTCCATTCCTATTGGCCAGAGCTGACTTGAGCATCGGAGGGTCCTGCCGGAGCCACCCCCCATCGGCTCTGGATGGGACTTTATTTTGTAGGTCCCGGTGGCGACCTCAGCGGCCTCCACTCCAGCGACCTCCGATGATGATCAGTTTCTGCACCAACAGATTGGCGTTAGAGGAAGGGCCTCGAACCTCCGAGGTTCTCTTGTTCTTAAAAGAGTGCTCGGTGACTCTTCTTTTCCCTCTCCAGAGATCTCTCCTTTCTCTTTCGAAGAGAAAATGCCCCCAAGAGAGCTTCGACGCGGTGATTGGCGTCCTGCACGCCAGGTACGCCTGCTCCCATTGCAACCTCGGTAGCCCAGGCTCCACCCGAAGCCACCGTAGATGTAGAGCAGTTCAACCTGTCGGATGGGTTCGTGGCCCCGCCGAGGTGATACAGGCCGTGCGACAACATTTGGTGGAGACTTTGCCAGAAAAATGCGAGGAACCAATCTTAAGGAAGAGCATTTGGACATGCCAATCGCCCTTACGAGAGAAACGGAGAGTAGAAGTTCTTCCGCAGAAGCAGAATGAAGCTCGGCATGAGGAAGGTTCCGTGAGAAAGCGGAATGGAGTTTACCGCGAGCAGAAAAGTGGAATGAAGTTCGACGGCAGCAAGGTCGAACTTCTCCTGAAATCTCATCATCGGAATAAAATTCGATGCAAGTGAGGCCGAACTTCCGCTCGAGTATGACACCAAGAGAGCCACCTACGAAGAAGTCACAGGAGGTGGAATGAAGCTCGGGCAAGCGACGTCGAGCTCTTCCTCGAACTCGTCATCAAGGAAGTTCTCCCCCAAATTTCAGAAGGAGACGGAATGAAGTTCAGCCACGCTCACGACCTCCCAGCGCAAGCAAGGCCGTACTCCCCCTCAAGCCTGTCATCGAGGAAGCCCGTATGAAGTCCTCCCACGGAAGCTTCCGTGGAAAAGCGGAACGATGTTCGACGCAAGTGAGGCCGAACTCACGCTCGAGTATGACACCAAGGAAACCACTACAAAGAATTCACAGGAGGTGGAGTGAAGTTCGGGCAAGCAAAGCCGAGCTCCCCCTCGAGCTCATCGTCAAGGAAGTCCGGACAAAAGCAGCAGAGGAAGTTCTCCCGCTGAGGGTTTCATGGGAAAATGGAATGAAGTTCGGCGCAAGTGAGGCCGAACTTCACTTCAAAGCCCGTCATCGAGGAAGGGGCATTATTCCTCCTGCAGAGGCTTTCGCGGGAGGGCGGAATAAAGTTCGGCGCAAGTGAGGCGGAACTCCAGTCCGATTATGTCACCAAGGAAGCCCCCAACAAAGATTTCACATAAGGTGAGATGAAGTTCGACCGAGCTCACAACCGCCCCAGGGCAAGCGAGGACTCCCTCTCGAGTATGACTCCAAGGAAGCTCCGACAACTGGACATAAAGTTTTCCCGCAGATTTTACAACCCCTAACTCCTTGAGCTCGCCACCAAGGAGGCCCCGACAAAAGGATGCGAAGAAACCCTCCCGAAAGGTTCCGCAACTATGCCCCACTCTTCTAACTCGAATTCTCAGCGAAGTTAAGAGCCAGCTGCCAAGACCAAAAGGTTTACGGTCTCTCCTAAACAAGCATGGTCATACTGCACCTACCATCGCGACCACGGACACGACGCTGAGAAATGCATCCAACTGCGAGACGAAATTGAGGAGCTCGTCAGGAAGGAGCAGCTGGAGAAAGTCGGCTAAGGGTGCTACCGTAACCAGAAACTCCTGGGTCGACCGCCTCACAGCGTCATCAACATTACCCCAAGGAGGAGCTTGGTACATTGGCGGTTTGTCGGCTCCCAGCGACAAAGCCAAGAGCTTGCTCCAAATCGAGAAGGCCAGCATGAGATAGAGGAGGTCGTCTGGACGGGACTTACTGCCCGAGGGAGGGAGCTCCGAGGAACAACGCCCCGACGACCCCTCAAACGGGGATGTGCTGTCCGTAACTTTTCTTCGATAAAATTCTTCCCTTCCAATAATCTTATTCCCTAGCGTAGAAACTACAGTAATAGGGGATGGAGCAGTCAAATAGTTACCATATTGGGAACTAACGGGGGACCTCATGCTAACGAGGGTAGGTCGGAAGCCTTAGAAGCTCGACTATAGGAGATAAGATCTCCCCCGAGGAAAGCTCGGCTGTAGGAGATAAGATCTCCCCCGAGCGTGCACTTCGACCTCGGCTGTAGGAGATAAGATCTCCCCCAAGGAAGGCTCGACTGCAGGAGATAAGATCTCCCCGAGCACGCACTTCAACCTTGGCTGAGGAGATAAGATCTCTTCCGAGGAAGGCTCGGCTGCAGGAGATAAGATCTCCTCCGAGGGAAGCTCGACCGTAGGAGATAAGATCTCCCCCGAGCGTGCACTTTGACCTCGACCGTAGAAGATAAGATCTCTTCCGAGGAAAGCTCGACTGCAGGAGATAAGATCTCCCCCGAGGAAGGCTCGGCTGCAGGAGATAAGATCTCCCCTGAGGAAAGCTCGACCGCAGGAGATAAGATCTCCTCCGAGCACGCACTTCAACCTCGATCATAGGAGATAAGATCTCCCCCGAGGAAAGCTCGGATTGCAGAAGATAAGATCTCCTCCGAACGCGCACTTTGACCTCGACCGTAGGAGATAAGATCTCCCCCGAGGAAAGCTAGGCTGTAGGAGATAAGATCTCCCTCGAGCGCGCACTTCGACCTCGACCGCAGGAGATAAGATCTTCTCCGAGGAAAGCTCGACTGTAGGAGATAAGATCTTTCCCGAGCGTGCACTTCGACCTCGACTGCAGGAGATAAGATCTCTCCCCCGAGAAGGCTCGACTGCAGGAGGTAAGATCTCCCCCGAGGAAAGCTCGACCGTAGGAGATAAGATCTCCTCCGAGCGCGCACTTCAACCTCAACTGCAGGAGATAAGATCTCCCCCGAGGAAGGCTCGACTGTAGGAGATAAGATCTCCCCGAGCACGCACTGGCTCGACTTGACGTAGGAGATAAGATCTCCCCCAGGAACTGGTAGGAGATAAAGATCTCCCCGAGGAATAGCTCCCTGAGCAAGCTAATAAGATTCTCCTCCGAGCGCGCACTTCGACTCGGCCAGGAGATAAGATCTCCCCCAAGGAAGAGCAGGAGATAAGATCTCCCTCGAGGAAGCTCGCTGAGATAAGATCTCCGAAGCGCGCACTTGTCGACCTCGACGCAGGAGATAAGATCTCCCCGAAAGCTCGGCTGTAGGATAAGATCTCCCAGAGCTGCGGCGAACCGCTCGGCTGTAGGAGATAAATCCCTCTTCTCACCGAGCTGAGAGATAAGCTCCCGAACCTCGACCGCAGGAGATAAGATCTCTCCCCGAGGGAGCTCGCTCGGCAGGAGATAAGATCTTCCCCCGCGAGCCTCGGCTGTAGCTGCAGGAGATAAGATCCCCGAGGAAGGCTCGGCCGCAGGATTCTCCCAAGCCTCCTCCGAGCCACTTCCGACCTGGCCGGGAGATAAGATCTCCTAGGACAGCGGTAGGAGATAAGATCTTCTCAAAATCGCCGCGAGGCAATCTCTCCTCTGACTTCTCTCCCTGGCCGTAGGAGATAAGATCTCTGAGAATCTCCTCAAGCGCGCACTTCGACCTCGGCTGCAGGAGATACAGCAGGAGATAAGAATTCTCGGCCGAGAGATTAAGATTCTCCCCGGGCAGGAGAAAGCTCGCCCGAGGAAGGCTCGGATAGAGATAAGATCCTAGATCCCGGCGCGCACTTCGACCTCGAGTAGGAATAAGCGAACTCTTCGACCTGAGGAGATAGAGATCTCCTCAGAGGAGATAAAGAATCTCCCTCGCGACCCCAACGGTATCGATCTCTCCCCCGCGAGGGAAAGCCGTAGGAGATAAATTCCGAACTCGACACGAGGAGATAAGATCTTCGAGCTCGACACGAGAAGGAAGAACTCTCGACGACTGAAGGAGATAAGATCTCTCCCGGGCAATCTCGGCTAGAGATAAGATCTCTCCCGAGCGAATAGGGACAACCTCGACCGCAGGAGATGAGATCTCCCCCGGGTGCCCGATACAACCTCGGCTAAGAAAAGCAACCATGCCAACCTCAGCTGGAGATCTTCAACTACCACCTACCACCTTGGCCAGAGATAACATCGGAGACAGTCTTACCCTGAGATCAGATCTCTCCCAAGCGCCCGCATCGACCTCAGCGGTAGGAGACAATGTCTCCCCCAAGGAGCGCAACCTCTGGCTTTGATCGCAGCGGACGAAGCCCCATCAAGCTCGGCTGGAGATGGGATCCTCCCCGGGTTTCAACTTCGATTACAACTTCAGCTGGAGGTGAGATCCCCTCGAGTTTCGGCCTAGACCAGTATGGAGCTCAGAGGAAGACTTCGGCAGTCGCCTTCTCTGCACTCCCTTCCTTCGATTTTCGAACTCGAAAGTGGGGGGGCTAGTGTTAGGGATAAATCCTGCTCCCATCGAAGTCTAGCTCGCTGCTTGGCCTAACGTAACCTGTAGCTGCAGAAGAGCTTCAGCAGCCCGACCCTAGCCGAACTCAGCCGCCGAGCTTCTTTTTACTCCTCAGCTGCCAAGCTTTTTCAGACTCCCAGCATCAGGACCGAACCGCTCCAGTCGATCGAACTATTTAGCGATCGAGCTCCCCGAACTCCTAGCGCCCGAGCTTCTACGGACGCGTTCAGACGGTCGAACTGCTTGGGGTCTGAGCTTCTACGGACCCATTCAGACTATCGAACTGCTCAGCGGCCGAGCTCCCCAAACTCCTAACATCCGAGCTTCTATGGATGCATTCAGATGGCCGAACTGCTTGGCGTCCGAGCTTCTACGGACCCATTCAGACGATCGAACTGCTCAGCGGTCGAGCTCCTCAAACTCCTCAGCTGATGAGCCTCAGTCAAAGTCTAACATCCGATCGAACTCTTCAACGACCGAGCTTCGGATTTCCTACTGTCGAACTCCTCAAGGGACGAGCCTTAGCTGCATACCTCCAGCCTATGGGAGCCGAACTCCCTCCAAGCTAAGAGCCCGAGCTCCGAAATGGGCACACGACGAAGGCCAACCCTTCATCCGCTGCAAGCTCTGCAGCCATCACCTTCGGTCCACCGAGCGATAGCGACCCACTATGAGGCGGCAATGGCTGTCACCATTTTGTGAGACTGGCTTCGCTGAACCTCGAGCGGCCCGCCAGCACGCGGCTGCAGCTGTCACCATCAACCCACCGCACACGGCACCTTTCCATGAGACTGGCTTCGTCGAACCTCGAGCGGCCTGCCAGCACGCGACTACAGCTGTTACCATCAAGCTCCGCTATAAAAAGGACCCCTCTAGATATGCTAACTCTAATCTCTCTGATCTCTAAGCTCTCCTCCTCTTCTCTAAGCTCCAAAACTCATTCCGAGCACTCCATTCCTGTTGGCCAGAGCTGACTTGAGCGTCGGAGGGTCCTATCGAAGCCACCCTCCACCAGCTTCGGACGGGACTTTGTTTTGTAGGTCCCGGCGGCGACCTCAACGGCCTCCACTCTAGCGACCTCCGGCGATGACCAATTTCTGCACCAACAATCAACATAAAAATATCATTCCCAATAAGGAGGATATCATCCACGTACAGTACGAGAAAGATAATAGCGTTCCCACTAATCTTTTTAAAAATACATGGTTCTTCTTCATTCTTGATGAAATTAAATAATTTAATCACATCATTAAAATGAGTATTCCAGCTCCGAGATGCTTGCTTAAGTCCATATATGGACCTTTGCAACTTGCATACTTTATGATCAACATCACTGGACGTGAAATCTAGTGGCTGTTCCATATAGATATCTTCCTCAAGGTATCTATTTAAGAACATCGTTTTCACGTCCATTTGCCATATTTCATAATCGAAATAGGATGTAATAGCAAACAATATGCGGATGAATTTTAGCATGGCTACTGACGAAAAGATATTCTGATAGTCAATTTCTTCGCACTGACTATACCCTTTTGCCACTAATCTAGCTTTGAATGTCTCCATATTTCCATCTATACCAATCTTTCTCTTATAGATCTATTTACACTCAATAGATACTATACCTTCAGGTGGATCTACCAAGGTCCAGACTTGGTTTGAGTGCATCGAGTCAATATCTGACTCATTGCCTCTAACCATTTTGCGAAGTCGATATCTGATATCATCTCATCATAATTTTTGGGATCATCACCATGAACCCCATTACCTACGAAAATATTTTTTCTACTTCCTCTGAAATAGTACCTAAATACCTCATAGGGGGACGAAAATTTTTTTCTAATCTATGAGGTGGAGGAGGTAGTGATTGTATTGGCTCAACCTGATTTGATTCCATAGGATTTGGTGCAGAAATCCGTCGCCGCCGGAGGTCGCCCTTATCGAGGCCGCTGGAAGCCGCCGGGGACCTGCAAAATGAAGTCCTGTCCGGAACCGGTGGGGTGGTGGCTCCGGCAGGACCCTCCGACGGTCAAGTTAGTTTCCGACCAACAGTAATGGAGTGCCCGGAATGAGTTCCGGAGCTTAGAGATGTGGAGGAGAGCTTAGAGAGTCGAGAGTTCAGAGAGCTTAGCCTTAGCGTGTCAGGAGGATCCTTTATATAGTGGAGCTTGATGGTGACAACTGCAGCCGCGTGCTGGCGGGCCGCTCGAGGTTCGGTGGAGTCAGTCTCACTGGCGCCGCATACGGCGGATGGAGGGTGACAGCCATCGCCGCCTGACAGTGGGTCGCTATCGCCCGCGGTGGACTGACTGATGGTGCGGCGGACTGACTGATGGTGCGGCGGACTGACTGATGGTGATGGTTGCAGAGCTTGCCGAATGAAGGGATGAAGGCCTTCGTCGTGTGCCCATTTCGGAGGAGTTCGGGCTCCTGAAGAGGAAGATAGGAGGGAGTTCGGCTCCCATAGGCGTCTGGCGAGAGGTATGCAGCTAAGACCCGTCCGCAGAAGAGTTCGGCTGCTGAGAAGCCGCGGCCCGGCCGTCTGGGGTTCGGCCGGCCGTTGGACTTGGGCTGAGGCTTGGACACTTGAGAGTTCGGTGGGAGCTCGGTCGGCCGAAGTTTGATGAGGGCGACCGCTGAGGAGTTCGGCCCAGTGACGACTGCTGAGGAGTTCGGGCTCCTGAGTGACGATTGCTGAGGAGTTTCGGGCTCCTGAGTGACGACCGCTTGGGGATTCTACTAAAGCCCGTCCACTGAGGGGTTCGGCCGCTGAGAGGACTTCATTGAAGCTCGGCCGCTTGGAGTCGGTCCGAAGGAGTTCGACCGCGGGAAGTCCGAAGGAGCTCGGCTGCATGGGCTCGCCTGGGGTCGGTCCGAAGGAGTTCGGCCGCTTGGAGTCGGTCCGAAGGAGTTCGGCCGCTGAGAGGACTTCATTGAAGCTCGGCCGCTTGGAGTCGGTCCGAAGGAGTTCGGCCGCGGAGAGGACTTCATTGAAGCTCGGCCGCTTGGAGTCGGTCCGAAGGAGTTCGGCCGCTGAGAGGACTTCATTGAAGCTCGGCCGCTTAGAGTCGGTCCGAAGGAGTTCGGCCGCGGGAAGTCCGAAGGAGTTCGGCTGCATGGGCTCGCCTGGGGTCGGTCCGAAGGAGTTCGGCCGCTGAGCTCGCCTGGGGTCGGGCTTCGGCAGGAGCGGGATTTATCCCCAACAGTAGCCCCCCCACTCCCGAGTTCAAAAATTGAAGGAAGGGAGTACCAAAACAGGCGACTGCCGAAGTCTTCTTCCAGGCTCCGCATTTGTTGCGGCTGAAGCTCGGGGGAGGTCTCATCTCCAGCCAATATTGACGCTGAAGTTGAAGCTGAGGCTTGGGGGAGGTCTCATCCCCAGTCGATGTTTGGAGTTGAAGTGGGACTCGTTTCCAGCCAAAATTAGTGAAGCCGACGTTGAGGCCGGAGTCAATGTCGCCCCCCGTGGTCAGGGTCGGAGTTGACATTGCCTTCATCAACCGAAGTCGATTCGGGGGAGACCTCCTCTTTTGCAGTCAAGGTTATGATCGCTTGGGGGAGACCTCGCCTCCCGCTGACGCTGATACCGAAGTTGAAGCCGAGGTCTGAAGGAGACCTCGTCTTCTGCAGTGAAGCTTACCGTAGACTCTGGGGCTCGGCCTTGGACCTTGCTCGCGTCAGGACGAGGTTCTCCTCTTGTTCCCGACGGGCTGTGGGGGCACATGGGGACCGTCGTCCTCGTCTCTCCCCCCATCCCGTCCTTGGTGGACGGGGCCTTTGACTTTGCTCACGCTAGGACGAGGTTCTCCTCCTGTTCCTAGCCGGCTGTGGGGGCACATGAGGACCGTCGTCCTCGCTTCTCCCCCATCCCGTCCTTTGTGGACGGGGCCTTCGACTTTGCTCACGCTAGGACGAGGTTCTCCTCCTGTTCCTAGCCGGCTGTGGGGGCACATGAGGACCGTCGTCCTCGCTTCTCCCCCCATCCCGTCCTTTGTGGAACGGGGCCTTTCGACTTTGCTCACGCTAGGACGAGGTTCTCCTCCTGTTCCTAGCCGGCTGTGGGGGCACATGAGGACCGTCGTCCTCGCTTCTCCCCCCATCCCGTCCTTGTGGACGGGGCCTTCGACTTTGCTCACGCTAGGACGAGGTTCTCCTCCTGTTCCTAGCCGGCTGTGGGGGCACATGAGGACCGTCGTCCTCGCTTCTCCCCCCATCCCGTCCTTTGCGAACGGGGCCTTTGACTTTGCTCACGCTAGGACGAGGTTCTCCTCCTGTTCCTAGCCGGCTGTGGGGGCACATGAGGACCGTCGTCCTCGCTTCTCCCCCCATCCCGTCCTTTGCGAACGGGGCCTTTGACTTTGCTCACGCTAGGACGAGGTTCTCCTCCTGTTCCTAGCCGGCTGTGGGGGCACACGAGGACCGTCGTCCTCGCTTCTCCCCCCATCCGTCCTTTGCGAACGGGGCCTTTGACTTTGCTCGTGCCAGGACGAGGTTCTCCTCCTGTTCCTAGCCGGCTGTGGGGGCATTTCCGCTCGCTTTTTTCCCAGCGACCCTGAAACGATAGTGTCGAGCAACAAGGTTTTATTGAGGGAAACTATTGGTAGTACATTCTCAGGTTTTCTGAGTTCCAAGGTCGGGGAAGCGCTAGTCCTCCGAGCTCCTTTAGGCGATAGGTTCCAGGTCGGATGACCTCTACCACTTCGTACGGACCTTCCCAATTTGGGACGAGCTTCCCTTGACTCTGGGGCTGAGAGACGGCTGCTCGTCGGAGCACCAAAGTCCCCAACTCTGAACGCCTTGCTTTTGACTCTGGAATTGTAATACCGAGCCACCTTCCGTTGGTAGGTGGCCATCCGGATGCGGGCCGCCTCCCTCTTTTCTTCTAGAAGGTCGAGGTTGGCTCTGAGGTCCTGGGGGTTGAGTTGCTCGTTGAAGCCCACGATTCGAGCAGATGGAAGTTTGAGCTCGATCGGGATGACTGCCTCGGTGCCGAAGGCCAAGGCGAAGGGCGTCTCGCCGGTCGGTACCCTCTGCGTTGTTCGGTATGCCCAGAGGACGTGGTAGAGTTCGTCTGCCCAGGCCCCCTTTGCCCTGTCGAGCCTCGTTTTGAGGCCTTGCAGCAGGGTCCGATTGGTCACTTCGGCTTCCCCATTGGCTTGCGGATGAGCCACCGATGTGAAGTGGTGGGAGACGTTTAGTCCTTCGCAGAACTCGGCAAACCGGGCTCCAGCGAACTGTCGCCCATTATCGGTTATGAGGGCTCGGGGCAGACCGAACCGGCAGATCAGCGTCTTCCAGACGAAGTCCTGCACCTTGGCCTCGGTGATCTTCGCTAGTGGTTCCGCCTCGACCCACTTGGTAAAGTAGTCAATCGCGACCAGGAGGAACTTCCGTTGTCCGGACGCCGTTGGGAAGGGGCCGAGGATGTCCATCCCCCACTGCGCGAAGGGCCAGGGTGCAGTGAGCGGAGTGAGTTCGGATGCCGGCTGCCTTTGCACGCTGGCGTTCTTCTGGCAGCGGTCACATCTCTTCACGTATTCCGTGGAATCACGAAGTAGGGTTGGCCAGTAGTACCCTTGCCGAAGTAGTCTTTGCGATAGGGATCTGGCTCCCGCGTGACTTCCGCAGAGTCCTTCGTGGACATCCTGTAGCGCGATGCAGGCCTCAGAGGGTCGGAGGCACCTCAGCAACGGGAGGGAGTACGACCTTTTATATAACCTGCCCTCGTACAAGACGTAGCGGGAGGCTTGACTCCTGAGCTTCCGAGCTTCTCTCCGGTCGTGAGGGAGGACCCCTTCTTCGAGGTAGGCGATCAGCGGATCGATCCAGCTGGGCTCGAAGTCCGTCCGCAGGACGGCCTGAGGTTCCTCGGTGGTCGGGCACTTCAGAGTTTCCAGAAACACCTCTTTTGGTAGTTCGGCCGGGGCAGAGGTGGCCAACTTGGAGAGGAGGTCGGCCCTTGTATTCCCGGTCCTTGGGATGTGCCGAATGTCGAAGCTGTCGAAGGCTGGTATTAAGTTCTTCACCTTCCCGAGGTACATCACCATGCTTTCCTCCCGCGCCTCGTAGCTGCCGCCGACCTGACCGACCACCAACTGGGAATCGCTATAGACTTGAAGCCGACCCACCTTCAATTCCCTGGCTATCTGCAGCCCGGCTATCAGCGCTTCATACTCGGCCCCATTGTTGGTTGTGGGAAACTCGAAGCGCAATGCGTACTCGGTGACGATCCCCTCGGGGCTAACCAGGACCAGCCCTGCGCCGGCCCCGCTAGAGTTGGATGAGCCATCCACATGCAGAACCCAGGCGCCTTCAAGAAGGTCGGCCCTTTCTTCAGGGAAGCTCGACCGCCACAGCTCGGCTTCGTTGGGGCCTGGTCTCCCTCCGATGATAGTCTCGCTTGATTCAAGCTCGGCTTCAACTGGTGCGGTGCATTCCAGCACGAAGTCCGCCAGTATCTGAGCCTTGATCGATGGCCTGGGCCGGTAATTGATGTCGAACTCCGTGAGCTCGATCGCCCATTTGGCGATTCTTCCTGAAGCGTCTGCTCGGTGGAGGACGGCTCTTATTGGTTGGTCCGTGAGGACCGTTGATGGTATGCTCCTGAAAGTAAGGTCGGAGCCTCCTGGCTGCGATCAGAAGACAGTAAATTAGTTTTTCTAACTTGGAGTACCTGGTCTCCGCGTCCCTCAAGGCTCGGCTCACGTAGTAGACTGGTTGTTGCGCCTTCGCATCTTCCCTGACCAGGACAGCCGCCAGGGCCATTGGAGAGACAGCTAGGTATAGGAGCAGCCCTTCTCCAGGTTCGGGCTTTGCCAGCAGTGGGGGCGCGCCGAGGTAGTTTTTAAGCTCCTCGAATGCCTGTTTGCACTCCGCTGTCCAGCAAAAATCTTTCGGTCGCCTGAGGACCTGGAAGAAAGGCAGGCACCGCTCGGCCGACCTCGAGACAAAGCGGTTCAGGGACGCCACCTTCCCAGCCAGGCGCTGAACTTCCTTAATTGTTTTCGGGGCAGTCATCTCCTGGATGGCTCGGATTTTCTCGGGATTTGCCTCGATTCCGCGTCTCGACACCATGAATCCTAGGAATTTTCCGGAGGTCACGCCGAAGGCGCATTTGGTCGGGTTCAACTTCATCTTGTGCCTCCTAAGCGCACCGAAAGTTTCTTCAAGGTCGGCGAGGTGGTCCTGTCGAGGCTCGGCTTTTGACTAGCATGTCGTCCACGTACACCTCCATGTTGCGGCCGATCTGCCCCTTGAAGACCTTATTGACCAAGCGCTGGTAGGTGGCTCCTGCATTCTTGAGTCCGAAAGGCATGACCCTGTAACAGTAGAGACCTCGGTCAGTAATAAAGGTGGTCTTTTCTTCATCTTCGGGCGCCATGCGTATCTGGTTATAACCAGAAAATGCGTCCATAAAAGTGAGGAGCTCGTGGCCCGAGGTTGCGTCCACCAGCTGATCGATCCTCGGCAGGGGGTAGCTGTCCTTTGGGCAGGCTTTGTTCAGCTTCTTGAAGTCGACGCACATCCTCCATTTGTTGTTTGCTTTTTTGACGAGGACCACGTTCGAGACCCAGGTCGGATAGTTGACCTCCCGGATGAGTCCGGCTTCGAGGAGCTTATCCACTTCTTCGGCTACCGCCTTCTGTCTCTCTGGGGCTTGGTGGCGCAACTTTTCTCTGATGGGTCGGTGCCTTGGGTCGATGGCCAGCCGATGCTCTATAACATCGGCGTCGATCCCTGGTACATCCGCTGGGGCCCAGGCGAAGACGTCCGCATTCCTTCTGAGGAAAGCGACGAGCTGTCTCCTAACCTCGGCCGCCAAGTTGGAGCCGATCCGCACCTCATGCCCCGGGTCTCCGTCGTGTAAGGACACAGGGACGAGGTCTTCCGCAGGTTCGCCCCGTTCTTCAGTGAGGTCGTCGCGGACGTCCAGTCCATCAACAAGGTAAGGGTCGGGCCGGTCTCCCCCGCGCAGGGCAACTGAGTAGCAGTACTTTGCCAGGGCCTGGTCTCCTCTGACCTCGCCGACTCCGTGGCTCGTCGGGAATTTCATCTTTAAGTAGTAGGTTGACACAACCGCCCGTAGTGCGTTTAGGCCGGGTCGCCCAAGGATTGCATTATAGGCGGACGGGGTCTTCACGACCAGAAAGTCGATCCGCGCCTTGGCCAATTTTGGGGATTGGCCCGCCGTCACCGCCAAAGTCACCATGCCTTCGACCGGAACGGCGTGTCCGGCAAATCCTACCAGGGGGGAATTTACAGGCCCTAAGCGGGTGTCAGGTAGGGACATTTTTAAGAAGGCATCATAAAACAATATGTCCGCCGAACTTCCATTATCCACCAAAACGCGGCGTACATCATAATCAGCGACGTTTAAAGAGATTACAACCGCGTCGTTATGTGGAAATCGGATCCCTTGGGCGTCTGCCTTCGGTGAAGGTCACGGGCTCCGAGGTCCTCTGCCTCTTCGCCGGTCCCTCGGATTCGTCGGTCTTTCCCCGCTGCGGTCCTCCCGAGACGGTGTTAATGACGCCGAGAGGCGGCCGATCCTCCTGCCGATCCTCCCCATCCGGCGGCAACATTCTCGGCCGATCTTCCCGCTCTTTAGGTTGTCTTTGCAGGAATCGGCCAAGCCTGCCCCGCCGGACCAGCTCCTCGATTTCATCCTGGAGCTGGATGCACTCCTCGGTATCGTGACCGTGGTCACGGTGGTAAAGGCAGAACTTGTTGGGGTTGCATTTTCTGGGATGGGAACGCATTCTCTCCGGCTCCGGAAGTCTTCCCTTGATCTCCAGCAGCACTTGAGCCTTCGGGGCGTTGAGGGGGGCGTAGCTGTGAAAACGCCGCCGGAGGGGAGAACCTTGGCGCGGAGATGAACCTCGTCGCGGGGGAGAACCTCGGCGCCGGGGGGAACTTCGGCGTCGGAGGGGACTTCGGCGTCGGGGGGGACTTCGAGGTGAACTTCGGCGCCCTTCCGTCGGTGGCTTCCCGCCCCCGAGCCTGAGGTGGAGTCCGGGCTCGCCCGCGACCAGGGGGAGTTCGGGAGCGCGGCCAAGCTTCGGTGCGCTTTCTTTCTTCGGCGGGCCTTCCCGCTCTGCCTACTCGTCGCTTGTCGCGAGCTTCATTATCCTTGGCCTCAAAAGCCTCCTCTGCCCGGGCATAGCTTTCCGCCCGAGCTAGCATGTCAGCGAAATCCCTGGGATATTTCTTTTCCAGGGAGAACAACAGGTCGTTCTTCTGAAGGCCGCCCTTGAGCGCGGCCATAGCAAACTGATTGGTCCAGGTTCCGGACTTCCAGCGCGGCAGCGTTGAACCGGGTGACGTAAGCCCGGATGGGCTCCCCCTCTTTTTGCCTGATGGCCAACAAGGAATCCGAGCCTCTGCGCGGCCGTTTGCTGCTGACAAAGTGGGCCGCGAATTGTTGACTCATTTGGTCAAATGACAGGATGGTGCCCGGCTTAAGCGCCGAGTACCAATTCCTGGCCGCTCCTTTGAGGGTAGAAGGGAAAGCCCGACACAAGATGGCATCAGGCGCGCCATGGAGCAACATCGTAGTCCTGAAAGCCTCCAAATGGTCGACCGGGTCGGTGGTCCCATCGTAGCTTTCAAAATGCGGGAGCTTGAAGTTCGGCGGTACCTGTTCCTGCATAATTTTCTGTGAGAAGGGAGGATCAGTGCAAATATCGTTACCGCGGGAGGAAGGAGTATGACGAAGTTCTTCTATGCGTCGTCCCATCTCCAAGAGCCTTTGATCCAGGAAGTCTTCGCGATCCTTAATCCCCAAGGTCTTCTCGCGGAATAGGTGTGAAGCCTCTCCCTGGGTCGAGCCGCGGTCCGAGCAGGGGCTCCTTGCCGGCTGCCCTTCTCTCCCGAGGGCCGGAGGTCGGGTAGCCCACATCGGTCGCTCCTGGACTGGGTTCCCGGGCTCCGGGGAACCCCGCGCCGGTCGAGTGGGCGCCGGACCTCGCGAATGCGTGGCCTGCACCTGCCCGCACCGCCTCCGTAAGATCGCGGACCTGCTGGGCAAGCAGGTCGAACCGCTCCGCATCCACCGCGGGTACGGAGCGGGCCCGTGTCGCCGGGGCCGGAGTGGGAGCGGACGGACCCGAACGGGATCGGGCCGCGGAGGCTGCCGACCTCCGGGTCGAGGCTCTTCTGGGGGGCATTTTTCTTTCCAGAAAAGGAATACTGAAGAGGGAGAAGAGAGATCCGGAGCAGGGGAAGGAAATCGTCGCCGAGCACTCCTTTAAGAACAAGGGAACCTCGAAGGTTCAAGCCCTTCCTCTAGCGCCAATCTGTTGGTGCAGAAATCCGTCGCCGCCGGAGGTCGCCGCAATCGAGGCCGCTGGGCGCCGCCGGGGACCTGCAAAACGAAGTCCCGTCCGGAACCGGTGGGGTGGTGGCTCCGGCAGGACCCTCCGACGGTCAAGTTAGTTTCCGGCCAACAGTAATGGAGTGCTCGGAATGAGTTCCGGAGCTTAGAGATGTGGAGGAGAGCTTAGAGAGTCGAGAGTTCAGAGAGCTTAGCCTTAGTATGTCGGGAGGGGTCCTTTTATAGCGGAGCTTAGTTGATGGTGACAACTGCAGCCGCGTGCTGGCGGGCCGCTCGAGGTTCGGTGGAGTCAGTCTCACTGGTGCCGCATACGGCGGATGGAGGGTGACAGCCATCGCGCCTGACAGTGGGTCGCTATCGCCGGTGGACTGACTGATGGTGCGGCGGACTGACTGATGGTGCGGCGGACTGACTGATGGTGATGGTTGCAGAGCTTGCCGAATGAAGGGATGAAGGCCTTCGTCGTGTGCCCATTTCGGAGGAGTTCGGGCTCCTGAAGAGGAAGATAGGAGGGAGTTCGGCTCCCATAGGCGTCTGGCGAGAGGTATGCAGCTAAGGACCCGTCCGCATGAAGAGTTCGGCTGCTGAGAAGCCGCGGCCCGGCCGTTTGGGAGTTCGGCCGGCCGTTGGACTTGGCTGAGGCTTGGACACTTGAGAGTTCGGTGGGAGCTCGGTCGGCCGAAGTTTGATGAGGGCGACCGCTGAGGAGTTCGGCCCAGTGACGACTGCTGAGGAGTTCGGGCTCCTGAGTGAGATTGCTGAGGAGTTCGGGCTCCTGAGTGACGACCGCTTGGGGATTCTACTAAAGCCCGTCCGCTGAGGGGTTCGGCCGCTGAGAGGACTTCATTGAAGCTCGGCCGCTTGGAGTCGGTCCGAAGGAGTTCGGCCGCGGGAAGTCCGAAGGAGCTCGGCTGCATGGGCTCGCCTGGGGTCGGTCCGAAGGAGTTCGGCCGCTTGGAGTCGGTCCGAAGGAGTTCGGCCGCTGAGAGGACTTCATTGAAGCTCGGCCGCTTGGAGTCGGTCCGAAGGAGTTCGGCCGCTGAGAGGACTTCATTGAAGCTCGGCCGCTTGGAGTCGGTCCGAAGGAGTTCGGCCGCTGAGAGGACTTCATTGAAGCTCGGCTGCTTAGAGTCGGTCCGAAGGAGTTCGGCCGCGGGAAGTCCGAAGGAGTTTGGCTGCATGGGCTCGCCTGGGGTCGGTCCGAAGGAGTTCGGCCGCTGAGCTCGCCTGGGGTCGGGCTTCGGCAGGAGCGGGATTTATCCCCAACAGGATCCTTAGCTCGTTGCTCTTGTGAGACTTTCTCCTCGAGCTTGATCTATTTTCCAATGCCGCCATCTTGAATAAATTATTTTTTTAAAAAAAAATAGTATATCGACTCACAATCATATTATGGACTTCTAGAATGTAGAAATAATATCCTAATGACTCTTTAGGATATCCTATAAATTGAGTTCTAAAGGATCTATAGTCTAATTTGTCCACTTTTTATCTTTTGACATGAGTCGGACAACCTCAAATTTTGAGATGACTCAGACTTGATTTCTTACCATGTCATATCTCATACGGTATGGTAGGAATGATTTTAGAGAGAATCTTATTCAGTAAATATATAGCAGTTAACAGACAATATCTTCAAAAAAAATTAGGAAGGTCTGTGAAGCTCATCATGGATCGGATCATATCTAATAGAATTCGATTCTTCCGTTCTGAAATTTCATTGAGTTGAGATATTTCAGATGGAGTCATTAAGAGACTATGTCATTTTGCTTGAGATAGTTTAAAAATTTTCGATTAGAATGTTCACCTTCTCGATCTGATCGAAGAATCTTAATGGATTTTTCAATTTGCTTTTCGACTTCATGTCTGAAATTTTTAAACTTTTCAAAGGCTTCAGACTTGTATTTCATAAGATACGCATACCTATATCGAGATAAATTATCGATAAAGGTTATGTAGTATTCAAAGTTACCTCGAGCCGGTACATCAAATAGACTACACATATCAGTATGTACTAGGATAAGTAGTTCCATGGCCCTTTCCTCATGTCCTACAAAAGGGAGCTTAGTCATTTTGTCATGAAAACATGATTCATAAATTAAATATGATTCAAAAGTCAACAGACTCAATAGCCCAATTTTCTTTAATTTGTTAATCCTATCTTCTGCTATATAATCTAGTCTTAGATGCCATAGATATCTATCGTTTGGATTATCCCTGGATCATTTTGATCTTATAGCATTCATATTTTGCTCAATATTAAAAATAGATACATTAATATTTAACTGATAGAGACCGTTAATAAAACAACTACTTACAATTTTATTTCTTTTATAAAGAATATTATAATGGTCCTTAAGAAAACTAATTAAATAGCCTTCTTGTGCTAAACATGAAATAAAAATTAAATTTTTACTTGCAGCAGGCACATAATAACAATCTCTAAGTACTAAATCTAAACCAAATGATAGTTGAAGAGGATAGGTTCCCACAGCCATAGCAGCAATCCTTGCTCCATTTTCAATGCATAGGATCATCTCACCATCCCTTAGTCTTCTACTATCTTCAAGATCCTGCATGAAAGTGCATAGATGAGCACTAGAATCAGAGTCAAGCACCCAACTGGATGTAGAAGAAATCATAAGATTAGATTCAATAATGAGCATACCTCCAGAAGGACCTATCTTCTTCTTATTCTTTAGGATGGCTAGGTATGTAGGGCAGTTTAACTTCTAGTAGCCATCAGTATTACAATGGAAATATTTTTCTTTGTCAGCAGCATTCTTCTTCATCTCTGCCTTTCTTTTCTTTTTACCTTCCACCTTCTGCCTTTTCACAGACTTCTTCTTTCCAAAAAATTTTTTCTTAGAAAAAGTTCATTCCATAGCAAGTACTGAGCCTTTAGAACCTTTCATAGGAAGCTCAATAGTAACCAGCATATTCATAAGCTCGACCAGAGTATTCTGAAGTTTATGCATATGGTAGTTCATGATGAACTGCCCATACGCATCAGTCAAGGATTGTAGAATTATATCATTCTACAGATCTTGGTCTAACTTCACTCCGAACTTCTCAAGCTCTTTCAAGTCTTTGATCATCATCAGATAATGATCTTGGACTGACTGCCCATCATGTATTTTAGCCTTAAACAGTCATTTAGTGATATGATATTTGGCTGCGCGACTCTGTTCACCAAATAACTCTTGCAGATGAGCCAACATTTGGCAAGCAGTCATGATATCTTCATGTTGGCGCTGAAGCTCATCAGACATCGAGCCCAACATGTAGTATCTGACCTTATTATCTTCATTCATCCATTTGTCAAGAGATGCTCTCTATTTTGTGGACGGCGAGCTAGTAAGGTGGGGGGATCCTGTCCAATATATGAGTTAACTTCTTCGAACTCCAAAATAATTTTGAAGTTCTAGAGCCAATCTTTATAATTGGATTCCGGTCAATCTATGGGTGTCCAGGATACGGGCTAGTGGGTTGGATACAGATATTTTTCTTTTTTATAGAGAGTCAAAGTTTTCTAGTTAGATTTTATAATTAAGACTTGAATAATTTATTTAGGAAATTTTTATTTTTTAAATAAATTAGCTCCCACTATTTTTTTAGATTCCTACACTTTCTCTGTAGAGATGCAAAAATCTTCATGATTAATGATTTCTAGTGGATGGTGCAGTCCCATCAACTGACTCATCACCTCACCTAACAGTTATTGATGATGGGTTAGCCAATGAGTGAACAACTCTTGTCCAATGATTCTCTAATCATGGTACACCTAGGCTTGATCTCTAATTCATGAATTTTACCGTATCCAAAATATTGATCCACTTTTTAGTTAAGTTAGACTCACCATTTGCACAGATTAGATTCTTAATTGGGTCTCTCACCGTATAACTGGAATATTGAGCTCAATCTTTCCTCCAGCCCATAGCATCCAATGCATAATAGACATGATTACATCTTCTCGATGAAACTGAATCATTATGATCAGTCGAGAACAATCAATCCTGAAAAGGGATCCTGCACATCTACAATGGTGGAAGACCTTAGACTTAATCTTTTCTTAGGAAGATTTGATTTAGGTCTCTTTAAACTTGACTTGACATAGCCATAACCATTATGACTAACCTAGTGGCATGGGTTAGCTCGGATCATTAGCCACCTTAGATCATGATCGAGTCAACAAATATGGCTAGATAAGTGAGACTGATGGAACGGATATGCCATTAACTCGATAAGAACGCATTCAAGTCGAGTAGCTCCCAATTAAAAACCAATTGATCGTATATGCCAAACTTATCTTAGATACTAAATTATTGAGCCAGAACCAATCGGATTAGCCTACAATCCAGACTCTAACCACTAAGCCTTGATTAGGTCTTAACTTGATCAATCACTCATGTGACTTCGATCTTGACCCAGACTTAATCCTATTAGGCTGGTCAATTTAAGCACTTTTAATCCCATCTAACCAACTCTTGATTCGATTCAATCAACTGCTAGACCTAATTGAGCTACCCAAGTCCGAACCCAATTTTATGAATATATCTTAAATCTAAAAATTCTTAATTTTAGATCTAATATATTTCATAATCTTAATTCTTAATTAAGTTTAGGGTTCATAAATAAAATATGTAAATAAAATTCTAGGATTTTAGGATCTAGGATTTTACAGAAAATAAGTTTTTGATTTTCTGATTAAGGATGAATGCGCAGCACCCCTACACATCATAAGAACACCCCATCGAATGGGAGGAGAGGGCCTTTAAATCCTACTTTATTCTTATGATCGAACGATCAAGGGGAATGCCTTAATCAAAAATATGATGAATCTACAAAACTAGTTAGATCTACATCATATATCATATATATAAAATTGATCTAACTTAAAAATATGTTTTGCATACATCTCATGTATCATATCATGCATATTTTTAGATCTAAATTATCTCATAAATATCTAAAAAATAAAGATTTAAATTTGATCATATCAAATTAAATTTATTCTAGATAACTTTGTAGAACTATTCTACAACTAGTCTAAACATGCATCTATCATATCTTATATGAAAAATTAAATAAATTTATTTTTTATTTTTTAGATCTAATTATAATATTTATAAAAAAAATAATAAATAAATAGATCTAAAAATTATAATTAATTAAATTAAAATTATGATCATGCTAGACTACACATAGAATAATTCTATTCCTAGTCTAGTCATGCATCTCATACATCTTAGATCTAGATTATTTAATTATTTAATTTTTTAATTTTAGATCTAATCATATCTTATGTGACATTTAAAATTATTTAATTATTAGATCAAAAATAAATTAAAATTAGATCTAATGAATTATGTAACCTGGCTCTGATACCAGTTGAAGAAAAAAATCTTATTTCTCGGGTCATATTCATTCAGATCTGATTGGATCAAAAGAAATATTTCAAAAATTTTTCTCTAAGATTCTAATTAGATTTGAGACTCTTCAGATTTAATCTTATTAATCCAAAAAATAAAATAAAAATAAAAATAAAATCTAATTTAATTATATCTTTATTTTGGATAATCTAATTATCCTTTGATGATTCCGATGTTTGCTTGAGGTTCTGGATGTAGCCACGTAAGCACCTGGCCTCTACCAATATTCACTTAGGCAGGATCTGAAGATCTTCTCCTTCTTAATCTATCCTTCAAAAATCAGATCTGGATCTGATCTTGAAGGTCTTCAAAATGACTTTTGAAGATCAACCATTGTCTCTTACAGCAGTGCTGCTTTCTTCCTTTTCTGTTACCTTTCACTTGCTTAGATCGCACCTAACTCGTGCCCAAAACTTCTTGGACGTGGAGAGGAGAGAGAGGACTAGAGGGTGGCATGGAGAAGGAGGAGAGGGCTATGTGGCATGGGCTAAGGCAGAAGCTCTGAATTCTAGGTGCAGATAGAATTTATATAGATCCTGCTATGCCATGCAGTGTCACATCATCTCGATCAATCATAGCCCTTTGTATAATCAGATCTAAATCTGATTGGTGGAATGATATCATCTGATTTAATTAGATTAGAGTCCCTCAAAACTCTCCTTAGGTGGTGCCAAGACTGGGTTAAACAAGTCTTCTTGGTGCTACAGTATTTAAACCCCTGAAGCAATTGCAGTCCCATCTGTATGGGACTCTAGATGTTATCCTCATGGGGTGCATGCCTCCCTAGGTATGCACCCCCTTTCTTTTTACTTTTTAGCAGGGGGACAAAGCCTCAGATTTTCTTCTATGGGTGCATGACATATGGGCAAATGTCTAAGTATCAAAGATCAATATTTGACCAAAGTCCAAAGACAAGATTTAGCAGGTGATGAAAAATGGCAGGTATTGTCTCAAATTTATCTCATAAATTAAGACAACCCTTTTCTGACCTAGACAAACTCTAGTCAGACTAAGTAAAGATTCTTGAGTAAGCCCAAACATATTTAACTCAGTCGAGATAAGTTTTAATAATTGTTAAAGAAGAACATTAAGTTCAATCGTGTGCTAGCATGATTTTCTTGAACCTAATTGAATCTTATTCAAATCAATTGAATTGGGTTGATTAATTGATGATATCCAGATCCAAATCCTTATTTATGTGATCCAGTTAGATTCAGTTCCATATGGTAATGGGATATGTCACAATCTCTATCATCGATATCATTGAAATACCTTTTGATGGATCAAAACTTTTTTGATTCAGACAACTAGTATGATCGATCATCTAAATCATTCTAATTGCTCTCAAAATCCATCAATGATACCTAGCAGCATATGGTGGCAATCCATCAGAACTGAAAGTGAACCTCTCGATGTAGTTATATGTATGATTAAGTTCCTCTATCTTGAGCTCGACTGGATTAGGGTTAAGATGATCTCGCCAAATTCTAATATCCATCATATGAATTAATCATTCGATTCAAGTCCAATGTGAAAATCCTAATAGAAACACTTTCTATTATTTCACTCTACCATGGTCATGAGCTTATAGACTTGATTCTCATGATCATCATAGGGCTGCTCCTCATCTATCGAGATAGATAGATCCTCTATTGGTACAATCCAATTCCTACAATGAACATGCTATAGCCAACATACACCTCAGAATTCTAAATGGCAAAGAGATCGAGTTATGGTGTAGTCAAACTATAACACCCTCAAGGTGAACTATCGATGCACCTTAGGTCAAAGAATCAAACACACCACTGTGCTTTGAGCCAGTCATCGACGAGAAGGTAGGCTTCCTCATGACTGCTCAAGGTGGTCATGCTCAGTGCCCTCATTCTCTAATGAGTACCTGTATTCTCATTCTAGTATTTCTACACCATAGACTCAAGACTCATCTATCAAAAAGAAGTGATCGTACACTAACCTTCCAGATCAATCACCATCCTCATGATGATCCTACGGTCGGAAGCATTTTATGAGTTAATAATAAAAATTTATATCTTAAATTTTTAACTCTTGATAATATGAACTATCATTATCATTAACTCAAAGGATGTATCACAGACACTTTCAAATACATACTATGATAGAAAATAATCTATTTTATTATTTATAATCAAAATTATAATTTTATCCTTAGAAGTATATTACAAGTGTCAGCCAATCTAACTTCTAGGGCACACATATCTAACATCTACACCATAGATTTAAGACTTATCTGTCTAAAGAAAATAATTGTACATTAATCTTCTGAATCGATTATCATTCTTGTGATGATCCTACGATTGAAAATAATTTTTGAGTTAATTATAATAACACATGTCTTAAATTCTTAATTTTTGAGAATATATATTATCATACCTATTAACCCAATGGATGATTCACATTTACAATTCAACGCAAATATAAATGATAAAATAATTTAAATTTTATTAATAAGTCAAATATTATAAAATATGTCCATAAAAAGTATTACATATGTCGATCAATCTGGCTTCTAGAGCATACATCTAACAAACTTTAACTTAATCTAAAGTCAATTGACTACAAATCTAAGTCTCATCTTCTCAAGATGGGTTTCAGTCTTTTACTAATTCAATAGCTTCATCAGTGGATTAGCTGCATTATTCATAGTATCGATCCTCTTCACCCTGATATATTCCTTCTCGAGATAATCGTAGATGAGATGAAACCGCCACTAGATGTGCTTGAATTTTTTATGTGACTTTGGCACCTTAGCAAGGGCTACGACACTATTATTGTCATAGTAGAGAGGGATGGCATTAGATAGCATCACTCCTAACTCTGTAATAATTTTTTTAAACCAGAATGCCTCTTTCATAGCTTTTAAGGTAGCAATGTATTCTACTTCTATGGTGGAGTCTACAATCACAGTTTGCTTGAAATTCTTCCAGCTCATAGTGCCATCATTACATAAAAATATGCTTTCTGATGCTGACTTTTGATCATCAATATCAAACATAAAGTTTGAATATGTATACTCCTATACTTGGAGTTCTCCATTACCAAAAATTAAAAATATATCCTTAGTCCTTCTCAAGTACTTAAAAATATATTTCATAGAAGTCCAATGCTCTTTGCTTCGATTCGACTGATATCTGCTTGTGAAACTCATAGTATCGACAATATCAGGCCACGTACAAAGCACGGTGTATATAAGTCTCCCTATGGCCGAAGCATAAGGGATCTTGCTCATGCGTTCAATTTCTTCGAGTGTGTTGGGACATATTTTTTTGAAGAGATGAATGCCATGTCTGAAGGGTACAAGATCCCTCTTAGAGTTTTTCATGCTGAATCTTTTCAGTACCTCCTCAATATAAGTCTTCTATGACAATCCTAGCATCCTCTTCGATCTATCTCTATAGATTTTGATCCCCAATATAAAGAATGCTCATCTAGATCTTTCATATAAAATTTCTTTAACAACCAAACTTTGATTAAGGTCAACATGGAAATATCATTTCTAATTAAGAGGATGTTATCCATGTATAATACAACAAAAATAATAATGCTTCCATTGATCTTTTTGAAGACATACGGCTCCTTCTCGTTTTTGATGAAATCAAATAATTTGATTACATCGTTGAAACGAGCATTCCAGCTTCAAGATACTTGCTTAAGTTTATAAATGGACCTTTGAAATTTATAAACTTTGTGATCATTATCACTGGAGGTGAAATCAAGTGATTGTTTTATATAGATATCTTCCTTAAGATATCCATTTAAGAACGTCATCTTCATATCCATGTGTCATATTTTGCAATCAAAATATTGTATAACAGCAAGCAGTATGCAAATGGATTTAAACATAACCACTAGCGAAAAAGATTCATAATAGTCAATGCTTTCATGCTAACTATATCCTTTCGCTACAAATATAGCTTTGAATGTCTCTACATTCTCATCTACATCAATTTTTTTCTTAAAAATTTATTTACATCCAATAGATACAATACCTTCAGATGGATTTACCAAGGTTCAGACTTGGTTTGAGTGCATTGAATCAATTTCTGACTTCATTGTCTTTAATCATTTCTTGGAGGAATATTTTCTCTACATCCTCTGAGATGATACCTAAATATCTCTCAAGAGGATGGAAAACACTACTAGACTTACGCAGTAGAGGAGAAAGTATATAAATTGGCTCGAACTGAATTGATTCCTTAGGTTTCAAAGCTCATTGCTCTTCAAAGACTTTCTCCTCAAGCCTAATCTATCTTTCCATGCCTTCATCTTGAATAAACTATTTTTCAAGAAAGACTACATGTTAACTCACCATTATATTATGGTCTTCTAAAAGATAGAAATAATATCCTAACGACTCTTTAGAATATCCAATAAAACGAGCTCTAAGAAATCTAGATTCTAACTTATCCGTCTATTATCTTTTGATATAGGCTGGATAACCTTAAATCTTGAGATGACTCAGACTTGATTTCTTATCATGCCACATCTCATATAGTATGGTAGGTGTTGGGGATAAATCCCGCTCCTGCCGAAGCCCGGCCCAACGCTCAGCCCAATGTAACCAGTAGCTGCTGAAGAGCTTCAGCGCCAGGCGCCAGGCCGAGCCCCTAAGACGGCCGAACTGCTTAGAGGCCGAACTCCCCTGCACCAAGGTCTCGGCCGAACTGCTTAGAGGCCGAACTCCCCTGCACCAAGGTCTCAGCCGAACTGCTTAGAGGCCGAACCCCCCTGCACCAAGGTCCGGGCCGAACTGCCTAGAGGGCGAACTCCCATCGCCAGCCGAACTTCCTAACGGCCGAGCTCCTTGGACTCCAAGCGGCTGGACTTCTTCAGGAGACGGACTCCTCCCAGACGCCCGTTCGGCCATCCGAGCTCCTCCCGGGTTTTCCCTTCAGCCGAACTCTCCTACGAGCCCGAACCCATTCGGACCCCACGGCCGAACTCCTTCGGACCCCACGGCCGAACTCCTTCGGACCCCACGGCCGAACTCCTTCGGACTTCCCACGGCCGAACTCCTTCGGACTTCCCACGGCCGAACTCCTTCGGACCGACTCCAGGCGAGCCCATGCAGCCGAACTCCTTCGGACCGACCCTAGGCGACCGAACTCCTCAGCGAGCCCTGGCCGAACCAACTAGCAACCGAAGTCCTTCAATTGGCCAGCCGAGCTTCTTCGGGCCTCTCAGCGGCCGAACTCTACAGATGGCCGACCCTTCAGCCAGACGAACTCCCCCAGCTTTCCCCTTCGGCCGAACTCTGTTACAAGTCCGAACTCCGTTGGATGAACCGTCGCCTGCAGCAAGACCGGACGGCGCCTTCCTTTCCGTACCGGACTCCATGCGGCCGACTACTCGCCGGTATGGCTCCCACGACCTACCGGACGACGCCTTCCTCTCCGTACCGGACTCCATGCGGCCCACGGCTCGCCGGTATGGCTCCCACGATCTACCGGACGACGCCTTCCTCTCCGTACCGGACTCCATGCGGCCCACGGCTCGCCAGTACGGCTCCCACGATCTACCGGACGACGCCTTCCTCTCCGTACCAAGCTCCATGCTGCCCGACGACTCTCTGCCAGACGGCACAGCCGTCACCATCAACTAAGCTCCGCTATAAAAGGACCCCTCCCGACATACTAAGGCTAAGCTCTCTGAACTCTCGACTCTCTAAGCTCTCCTCCGCATCTCTAAGCTCCGGAACTCATTCCGAGCACTCCATTACTGTTGGCCGGAAGCTAACTTGACCGTCGGAGGGTCCTGCCGGAGCCACCACCCCACCGATTCCGGACGGGACTTCGTTTTGCAGGTCCCCGGCGGCGCCCAGCGGCCTCGATTGCGGCGACCTCCGGCGGCGACGGATTTCTGCACCAACAGTAGGAATGGTTTTAGAAGGAATCCTATTCAATACATAGACAGTGGTCAAAAGGCTATGTCCTCAAAGATGGACAAGAAGATCTATGAAGTTCATCATGGAACGGATCATATCTAATAAGATTTAATTTTTTATTCTAAAATTTCATTGAGTTAAGACATTTTAGATGGAGTCTACTATGAGACTATGCCATATTTTTTAAGATACTTTAGAAATTTTGTACTGAGGTATTCACCTCCTCGATCTGATCGAAGAACCTTAAAGAATTTATCAGTCTATTTTTTTACTTCATGTCTAAATTTTTTGAACTTTTCAAAGACCTCAGACTTATGACCCATAAGGTATACATATCCATATCGAGAAAAATTATCAATAAAGATAATAAAATAGAGAAAATCTTCTTTGACTGGTACATCAAATGAGCCACAAATATATGAATGTACCAAAGCAAGTACTCTATGGTTCTTTTTTCATGTCCCATAAAGTGCAGCTTGGTCATTTTTTATTGAAGGCATAATTCATAGATTGGAAATGACTTAGAAATCAACAAACTCAATAGTCTGATTTTCTCCAATCTATTAATCCTGTCTTCTTTAATATGACTTAGCCTTAGGTGCCATAAATATTTTTTATTTATACTATCTCAAGATTGTTTAGATCCTATGACATTCACATTTTGCTCAACACAATGCACATAAATATTTATATATAACTGAAAGAGACCATTTATAAGAAAACTACTATCAACTTTATAATTTTCAAAATAAATATTATAGTGGTCCTTATAGAAACTAATTACATAATCGTCTTGTGTCAAGCAAGAGATAGAAATTAGATTTCTACTCACAGTAGGTACAAAGTAACAATCTTTAAGAAGTAAAATATTTTCAGATGGTAGTCATAGAGGGTACATTTTCATGGTCACAATAGCAATCTTTGCTTTATTTTCAACATGTAGGATCATTTTTCCATTCCTCAGCCTTCTGCTATCTTCAAAATTCTGCAAAGAAGTGCATAAATGAGCACTACATATAGAGTCAGGCACACAACTGGATGCAGAAAAAATTATTATATTTATTTCTATCATGAGCATACATCTAGAAGGTTCACCTTCCCTCTTGTTCTTAAGTGTTGTCAAGTAAGCTAGGCAGTTTCGCTTCCAACGACCATCAAAATTACGGTAAAAATATTTTTTCTTTTTGATAGCCTTCTTTGATTCTGCCTTCATTTTCTTCTTCTCCTCTACTTTCTATTTCTTAGTGAATTCTTTCTTCTTTCCAGAAGACTTTCTTTTGGAAGAAGTTCGCTCAATAGTAAGTACAGAGTCCCTTGAATTCTTCAAGATTTTCTCAGTAGTGATCAGCATATTCATGAGCTCAGCCATGATGCATTGGATCTTATTCATATGGAAGTTTATAATAAACTACCTATATGAGTCAGTCAAGGATTGTAGAATAAGATCAAACTGCAAGTCCTTATCCATGGACATGTCGAGCTTCTCAAGCTCCTCCAGATCCTTGATCATTATCAAACAATGATCATGGACCAATTATCCATCATGCATCTATGCCTTAAAGAGTCACTTGGATACTTCGTAGCGAGCTGCGTGGCTCTGCTCACCATATAACTCTTGTAGGTGAGCCAGCATCTATCAGGCAGTCCTCATGTCCTCGTGTTGGCATTGCAATTCATTAGATATTGATGCCAACACATAGCACTTAATCTTATTATCATCGTCTAACCACTTCTTATGAGATGCTCTCTCCTCAATGGTCGAATGAGCTGGAAGAGGGAGAAGATCCCGATCAAAGACATAGGTTAATTTTTTGGAACTTAAAATAATTTTTAAGTTTCAAAGTCAATCCTTAAAATTTGGTCTGATTAGTCTATTAGTCTCTAAGATTCTGGCTAAGAGATTTGAAGCAGACATAATTTCTGTAGAGAGTCAAAGTTTCTAATTAAATTTTGTATTTGACTTAACCAATTTATTTTAATTTTTTTTAAAAAAAATAAATTTGGGCTTTCATTA
>QRFJ01000110.1:340163-379616 GCA_006176705.1 Cocos nucifera | reverse complement strand
ATGGTTACATAGGCTCCATCTATAAAAAGGGACCCTCTAGATACGTTTTCTCTAAGCTCTCTTCTCCTTCCCAAATCTCTGCTGAATTCTTTTTTGAGCACTCCAATCCTGTTGGCTAAAAGAGCTAACTTGATCATCGGAGGGTCCCATCGGAGCCACCACCATCGACTCCGGATGAGATTTTATTTTGTAGATCATCGATGGTGACCTCCTCTTCCCCAACTCCAGCTCGATCTGGCATCAACCAGATTCTGCACCAATAGGATTGTCGCTAGAGTAAAGGCCCTCTGTTCCTGACATTTTCTTATTCTTAAAGGAGTGCTCAGCAGCGATCTCTCTTTTTCCTCTCTAGAGTTCTTTCCGAAAAAAATGCCTCCTAGAAAAGCTTCAACCTAGTGACCAACAACCTCTATAGCCAGATTCTATCCAAATCCATCCATTTCCGCTCCAGCTCCAGCAACTCAAGCTCCACCAGCAGTCATGGTGGATGCGGAGTAGTTTAACCTGCTAGTCCAGTAGATTCGCGGTCTCACCGAGGCAGTGCAAGCCATACATCGACAGGCTTCGATGCCAATTCGGTTGGAGCAGGCTTTTTTAAAGCCCCATGATCGAGTCGGAGGAAGGCCGACTCAGGCTAGCTGGTCGGTGACCTTCGAAAAGGAAAAATAGAGGATGGAGAGCTATTGCTCGGATCATGATTCGACCCCAGAAGAAGCTTTGCCCTCATCCCACTAGAAAACTCTGGAGATCAACGATCGTAAAGATCTCTTGAATCAAAGGCTCTAGAAAATAAGTCAATGAATCGAAGAGCTCCGTCATACTCCCTCCTCATATGGTAATAATATTTACACTGACCCTCCTTTTTCTCAGAGGATTATGCAAGAGCCCATTCTATCAAACTTCAAACTTTTCCAATTTGAAAGCTACGATGGAACCTCTAATCCGATCGATCATCTGAAGACCTTTCGGACCATGATACTGCTCCATGGCGCACCAGATGCCATCTTATGCTGAGCTTTTTCATCTACCTTAAAGAGAGCAGCAAGAAACTGGTACTCAATATTGAAGTCAGATACGATCTTTTTCTTTAATCAGATGAGCCATCAGTTTGTGGCTCACTTCATCAGCAGCCGACATCCGCACCGAGGTTTGAATTTTTTGATGCATATCAAGCAAGAAAAGAGAGAATCTATCCAGGCTTATGTCATCCGATTTAATGCCACTGCATTAGAAGTCCAGAACCTAGATCAGTCTGTTGCAATGGCTGCACTCAAGGACGGCCTTCAGAAGAATGATTTATTATTCTCCCTAAAGAAGAAGTATCCCAGGGACTTTATTGATCTGCTAGCTTGGGCTGAAGGATATGCCTGAGTGGAAGGAACCTTCAATTTCAAGGATAAGGAAGCCATAGAAGAGCGGCAGGTAAGTGAATCTAATAAACTCATAGCTGATGAAGGGCTGAATAAAGTTCGACTGTGCTCATAGACTCCCCCCGAGCGCAAGCGAGCCCAAACTCCTCCTCGAGCTCCACATCAAAGAAGTCCTGATAGAAGGGTACGAAGAAGTTCTTCCTCTAGAAGATTTCACAACTACGCCCCCCTCAATGTTCTAAAAATGCAAGTATTGATGGAGATCAAGAAGCAACTGCCGAGGTCAAAAAGGATGCGCACTCATCCTGGCAAGCGTAATCCTAACAAATACTGTTTCTACCATCATGACCACGGCCACGATACTAAAGAATGCATTTAGCTCCAAGATGAGATCGAGAAGCTCATCAGGAGAGGTTGGCTAGGTCGATTCCTCAAACGCTAGCCTGAAACGAGAGATCGGCCAAGGGCACTATCATAGCCTAAACCACCAAGGAGGGAGGAACAACAACAAGATCGACCGCCTCTCGGCATCATCAACACTATCTTTAGGGGACTTCGGCAAGAAGAGGCCAATGGCTCTGGAAGATCAATGAAAAGATGGAGGGCTGAAGAACCCATAATCTTCACTAAGGTAGATGCACGGGGAGTACAGTTTTCGCACAATGATGCGGTTGTAATCTCTTTAAATATAGCAGACTATGATGTATGTCGCATCCTAGTTGATAATAGAAGTTCGACTGACATCTTGTTTTATTATACTTTCTCTAAAATGTCAAAATCTAATAGTCATCTTGGATCAATAAACGCCCTCCTAGTAGGCTTTGCTGGTGCTGCAATACCAGTTGAAGGTGTAATGACTCTAGATGTGGTTGCCAGGCAATATCCAAAATAATTCAGAGCGCAGGTGGATTTCTTGGTAGTAAAAGCTCCCTCCGCTTACAACGCAATTCTTAGCCGATCTGGTTTAAATGCAATCGGGCAATGGTGTCTGCTTATTATTTGAAGATAAAGTTTTTGACAAGTTATGGGATCGAAGAGTCAGGAGAGATCAAGCTCTGGCAAGACACTACTACTCAATTGTCCTACGAAAGAAAGCACAGTCCAATCCTTATCCTGCTGACGGACTAGATGGTGCGGACACCAGAGCCACTAGAATTCGGCAACATAATTTAGATTCAATTTGGATTGAAGAAGCCATATCAGAATAACTCTACTTTAGTTATTTTGTTCTAGTCTTTTTTATTTAATCAATTAGTTCTTTTGATGCATTTAGTTTTGGGTCCGTAGGACCATACTTGAATTTATTTTGGATTGAGCCTTATTTGGAAAGAGACCATCATAAAGAAGCAAGCTTGGTCCACATCATTTTCAGAGCCACCATCCTCCACACGCCTAGGAAAAAAATACACATGCTAGCATGTGCTATGCCCAAGGATCCTAATGCCAAGTTGTGCCAGGAATCAAGCACCTACATGGAGTTTCTTTTCTTTGCTAGGATTTCTTAAGAGTTCTTGATTCTTACTTATTTTGTTAAAAGACTGATTTCTTTCCTATGGTTCCATAAAAGATAGATATGATATATTATTGTATTTGAAAATCATACATAATATTTTACTTTTTTGTTGGGAGGGTTGATTTTCTTCTTGTAAAGAAAATAGGATTCCTGAAGAAATAGGACCCTTAGGATCCCATATAAATCCATGTATCTTTCATAAATGAGATAATGAATGAATGAATCACTTTATAATTTTTACAAATATTTGTGTTGGTCACTTCGAGAGGGAGAGGGTGTGAGATCCAAAATCGCCTCACAAGGGGAGGGTGTGAGGCCCTCCTTTTTCTATCTCTTTAACCTTCATCTTCTTAAGATTTAGTATTTCTACGATCCCGATTCGTCTTTACCATCTACCTACATAAGCTTATTCCACCAAAAGAAGATCTGTCTCCGCTAAGATTTTCATCTATCATGCAGAGAGAGAAAGAGTGGTCTATTATTCTACAGATCAAACATTGACAAGGACCTTCGTTCCTTCTCAACTGATCTTTAATTTTTACTTTTTCTTTTTCGATCCGATGTTGGTAAAGATCTAGTTCTTTATTAATAGATCTGCTTGGTTAAAAGATTAAGAGCCCTAATCAAGGTAGTTTCTTAACTACCACGATCCGGATTCTTCTTATCTTTTTTTTGAATTTTCTTGCGAGTTTAATTTCTTACTATCCTTCATTTTATTTATATTTTTTTTATAATTATTCATGAGCATATTTAATTTCTGCTATCTATCTATTTATTTTATTATTGCTAGTTATTTACTGATCTCTAAAATGACATTCATCAGCATTATTTAGATTGATCGTGCTTTGATCCCGTGTCAATCATTCATGCCTCTTGAGCAGAATATAGGCAACTATACCGTCTGTCCTGAAAATAATGTGTCACAGTCGGATGTGATTTGTTGTTGATGAATGAAAGAAAGCTTGATCTTTTTTTTTTAGGCTGTCCTACATCAATTTGGTATCAGAGCCGGATTGGTTAGGGCTTTAGTTTAAATTCTATAATTTAAAATTCTTGCAAGTTAAATTTTCACTATTTAAATTTTGCAATTTACTTTCTAGCATTTTTTTTTACTGCATCTTATTCCTGCATGCTAGACTTGCATAATCACTAGATTAGGTACCCAGTACCAACGTCCTACTTTTCCACCCAGTACCGACATGGATCCCAATACAACAACTATCATTAATGCCCTGACTGAGAAGTTTGATGATATAAAAGATTTTATAAAAATCATAAGTGAAAGAATAATGTACTAGAAGAAGCTAGACAAAGACAATCTGAACCTGAGTCTCTCAACTACCTATAGGATAGAGAAGAAGGAACCTTGACCTAGATCAATCTATAGTAGCACGACCCCATCATAACCAGTTCGACCAGGATGAGCATATCCTTAGGAATGTGAAGATCGAAGCCCCAAGTTTTGATGGTTGTCTAGATTCGAGAGAGAATCTAGATTGAAAATTGGGCATGGACCACTATTTTGGATGGTACGAAATATCTGAAGCAAGGAGAGTTAGGTTTGCTAGGATGAAGTTGATTAGGCAAGCCAGACTTTATTGAAAAAGTGTTGAACATCTTCTCAACCAGAGAAGACAAGATCTGATAGAAACTGGGATGAAATGAAGGAGAAACTTAGAGAAAAGTACCTCCCCACCTCCTACCAACAAAGACTTTTAGATCAGTGGCAGACTTACTCAAGAAAATAGATCAATCATAGAGTACATCACGAGTTTGATGAGTACCTCATGAGATGTGGAGTAACTGAAGATAGAGTTGTTATTTTGTCTAGATTTAGAGCTAGATTATGAGAAGATATCCAGCGTGAGTTCTTTTTGTGAGAGGTAACAACGTTGGAACAAGCTTATCAACTTACCCTAGACTTTGAGAGATTTTCTAGGTATTCGACCATCCATCATCTTGAACCTAGCCGAGTAACCCCTTCTGCATCGAGATCCAACACTACCCAAACTCTTAGTAATGGACCTCCACCTACAAATCCTATTATGAGAAAAGAAGATAAAGAAAAATGAGTTGCAGAAGAGTTATCTAAGGAAAGTAGTTCCCGATCCCACTGCTTTAAGTGCCATGGTTACGATCATTTTGCTGCACAATATCCCAACTGATCGTTATTTATGGAAGAATTAGAAGAGAAAACTCTAGAAAATATTGAGGAAAAAGTTTATGAAGCTGATTCAGACTTAGCCGAGCAGTTTGAGAGTACCAAAAAAATTCTAAGTTTTGTTGCAGCAAAGTCAGACCTTAGGCTTAGAGTCGTTAGGTATGTTCTAGCATAAACTAAGGAGAGTGAAGACTGGCGTAGGACCTTTATTTTCCATACCTTCATAAAATTTAGCGATAAAATTTGTAAGGTGATCATTGATAGTGGTAGCTGTATCAACATCATCTCCACCAACATGGTTAAGCGATTAGGATTAGCTCCTGTAGATCATCCCAGCCCATACTGTGTGTCTTGGATAGATTCCTCCTCTATTTTCAACAAACTTAGATGTCGTGTTTCCATTCAGCTCCATTCTTATCAGAATCATGTTTGGTGCGATGTCTTACCTATGAAAGTTGGAAGTATCATATTAGATCGGCCTTGGCTATTTGATAATGATGTTACGATTTATGGTCGAACCAACTCCTGTAGTTTCACTCACAAGGATAAGAAGATCACGATCAATCCTTCCCCACCTAAGGCTACCGATAGAAAGATAGATGATGGACCAAAAGAAAACATCAAAAAGAAAAGCCTCCATCTGATAAGTGCTAAGGAATTAGAGATGACCATGAGTAAAGGATCACCAGTTTGGATGATTGCTGTGAGAGAAGTTTGTGAGGATCCTAAGATAGATCATTCCAAGGAAGTAGTTAGCATTCTTAGTAAATTTCATAATATTTTTTCTAAGAATCTCCCAGATTACTTACCACCCATGAGAAACATTCAACATGCCATTGATTTGGTACCTGGATCTATCCTACCCAATTTGACCCATTACAGGTTGAACCCCATTGAGCATGCTGAGCTACAAAGGCAAGTTGGAGAGCTGATGAAAAAAAGATTTGTGAGAGAGAGTTTAAGTCCTTGTGCAGTTCCTACACTATTGACTCCAAAGAAGGATGGAACATGAAGGATGTGCATAAATAGTCATGCCATTAACAAGATCACCATTAAGTACCATTTTTCCATTCCTAGGTTAGATGACATGCTAGATATGATGGCCAAAGCTACTATTTTCTCTAAGATTGATCACAAGAGTGGTTACCATCAAGTAAGGATTAGACCGAAAGATGAGTGAAAAATTGCTTTTAAGATGAAAGATGGTCTATATGAGTGGATGGTGATGCCATTTGAGTTATCTAATGCTCCTAGTACTTTTATAAGATTGATGACCTAAATACTACGATCGTTTATAGGAGTGTTTGTAGTCATGTACTTTGATGACATTTTGATCTATAGTCGAACTAGGAAGGACCATCTAGATCATCTTCGAAAAGTCTGTCAAGTTCTTAGAATAGAAAGTCTATATGCTAATTCTAAGAAATGTACTTTCATGATGGACCATGTCAACTTCTTAGGTTTTATCGTTACTTTCGATGGTGTGTCTGCTAATCCTGAAAAGATCAAAGCAATTGAGTGGTCGGTACCCAAGAGTGTGCATGACATGTGAAGTTTTCATGGATTAGCAATATTTTATCATAAGTTCATAAAAGGATTTAGCACCATAGCCGCTTCCATCACTGATTGTATTAGAAAGAGAGATTTTGAATGGACTAAAGCAGCCAATAGAGCCTTCCTAAACATTAAGGACAAAATGACCCATGCCCTAGTCCTACGTTTACCTGATTTTTTCAAGATTTTTAAAGTAGCATGCGATGCATCAAGAGTTGGGATTGGTGATGTCCTTAGTCAAGAAGGTCATCCGGTAGCATATTTTAGCGAGAAACTTAATGATTCTAAACTAAAGTATTCTAGCTACGATAAGAAGTTTTATGCAGTAGTCCAAGCCCTAAGATACTAGACACATTACCTACTACCGCAAGAATTTATTTTATACTCAGATCATAAAGCCCTCCGATTTTTGAATTTCTAAAAGAAATTGAATCATAGACATGGTAGGTGGGTCAAATTTTTGCAAGCCTGTACTTTTGTTTTGAAACACCATGCGGGTGTAGAGAATCGCACTGCTGATGCCCTAAGTCATCATCATACTTTGTTGTCCACCATTAGTGTAGAGGTTGTTGATTTTAATAAGATTAAAGAAGATTATGAGGAATGTCCAGATTTTGGTAGCATACTTACCATTTTATGAAAAGGACCATCTAGAGAATACAGTGAATATGCCCTTTAGGATGGTTGTTTAGAGGAGCTAGGCTGTGTGTTCTTCGTACATATTTAAGAAATTTTCTAGTTTGGGAACTACACGCTGGAGGACTAGCTGGATACTTTGGTAGGAATAAAATCATAGAATTGATAGAAGTTCAGTTCTTTTGGCCAAGCCTGAAAAGAGATGTCGCTCGAATTATTGCCCAGTGTAGAACGTGTGCCGTGGCCAAGCAAAGAAAATAGAACATAGGCGTATATACACCCTTATCTGTACCAGACTGTCCTTGGCAAGATGTTAGCATGGATTTTGTTCTAGGCTTACCTAAAACAGTTAGGAAGCATGATTCAGTTCTAGTGGTTGTAGATAGATTTTCAAAAAGGACCCATTTTTTGCCCTATTGCCAAACGTCGGGCGCTTCGAAAGTTGCAAGAATATACTTTGATGAGATTATTAAATTGCATGGATTACCCAAAACCATTGTGTCTGATAGGGATGTTAGATTCATGAGCTACTTTTGGAAAATCCTATGGCATCTTCTAGGTACAAAATTAAAATATTCTTCTGCCTTTCACCCACAAACAGATAGTCAGACTGAAGTGGTCAATAGGAGTCTTGAAAATTTATTGCATTGCTTGATTGGAAAACATATGGGTAACTAGGATCTTTTATTGCCCCGAGCTGAATTTGCATATAATAGCTCTGTTAATAGGTCCATTGGTATGAGTCCTTTTGAAGTAGTTCATGGATATCTATTAGATATATGTGCCCTAGAAGCCAGAATTGGCTGACACTTGTAATACACTTCTAGGGGCAAAATTGTAATTTTGACTAAAATCAATAAAATGGGTTATTTTCTATCACATATGTGTATTTAGTGTCTGTGATACATCCTTTGAGTTAATGGTAATGATAATTCATATTTTCAAGAGTTGAAAATTTAAGACATGAATAATCATTATTAACTCATAAATTGCTCCTGACCATAGGATCATCACGAGGATGGTGATTGATCCGGAAGGTTGGTGTACAATCGCTTCTCTTTAGTAGATGAGTCTTGAGTCTACGGTGTGGAGACACCGGAGCGAGAGTACAGGTACTCGTTAGAGAACGAGGGCACTGAGCGTGACCACCTCGAGTAGTCATTAGGAAGTCTACCTTCTCGTCAATGACTGACTCGATGCTGCAGTAGTGTGTCTGGTTCTTTGACCTGAGATGCATCGGCAGTTCACCTTGAGGGTGTTATAGTTTGACTACACCATTACTCGGTCTCCTAGCCATATGGAACCCTGAGGTGTATGTTGGCTATAGCATGTTCATTGTAGGAACTGGATTGCATCAAGATGGGATCTATCTACCTCGGTGGTAGAGGAGCAGCCCTATGATAATCATGAGAATCAAGTCCTAAAGCCCATGGCCATGGCAGAGTGAAATAATAGAAAGAGTTTCTATTTAGGTTTTCACATTGGACTCGAATCGAATGATTATATCATATGACAGAGACTAGGGTTTGATGAGTTTACCTTAACCCTAATCTGATCGGGGCTCAAGATAGAAGAACTTAATCACACAGGTAGCAGCACCAAGAGGTTCGCATTCAGCTCTGATGGGTTGCCACCATATACTGCTAGGTGTCACTAGTGGATTTTGGGAGCAATTAGAATGATTTAGATGATCGATCATTCTAGCTGTTCGAATCAGAAGAGTTCTGATCCATCGAAAGGAGTTTCGATGATGTCTATGATAGAGATCATGACATATCCCATTACCATACAGAACTGAACCTAACTGGGTCACACAAATAAGGGTTTGAATCTGGTGATCATCAATTGAACTAATCTAGTTCAATTGATCTGAATGAGATTCAATTAGGTTCAAGGAAACTCGTGCTAGCACTCGATTGAACCTAACGTTCTTCTTTTACTATCACAAATAAGTTGTCCTGACTGAGCCAAAGGAGTTTGTGCTCAATCAGAGGCCTTCATATGGTCTAACTGGAGGTTGTCCAAGTTAGAGAAGATTGTCTTATTTTATAAGACATGACCTGCCATTTTGGTCATCTGCCATTATGGTAATAGACATTCATGTTACACCATAGTTATATCCATTTTAATCATGGTATAATGGTTGAGTGGATTCAATTGCCACCGAGATCATGACTTTAATGTGATCATGACTTTTAATTCATCATGCTCCATGGTGAAGGACTTTAGGCACCTCCGTAGTTATCTCACTTTGGCTTACTTCCAAGTCAGACAAGCAAATATTCATCGCCTCACTCACTAGCAAAGGATTAGATTAAAAAGTTGGTAGATATTACACTCGAATGCTTGAATTGTAGGTAGATGTCATGAATGTACTTTTCTGATCATGGGCATTGTCTATATTTATTTCAACCATCTAAAAAGTTCATAAAATGGATGCTAATCTCACCGTCACTATCATCTTCTTCTTCTCCTTAGAAAATAATCCACTTTATAATGTTCAAGAACTCAAAGCCAAAAACTAAATTTCTGGGTCAGCATGTAACATTAATATAATATTATTTGCTTCATTATCCTTTTTTCCACAATGAAGGGCAAAAAAGTAATTTTATAGATTTAAAGAAGATCTCATAGATGCATCCATTTTTTCTTCCTCTATTTTCTTCCAAAATTACCATTTCAAATAGATCCTCTTTCTTCTCTAGCTACAAAAATATTATTATAAGTGATTATGTTATTAAATAAATGGATAAAGATATCCAACCTTTTAAATTAAAATCAAGGAATGACATGATTCGATGGATGGAGCAAAGTAAAATAAACCATGAGAGAAAGATAAAATGCGTTGAAAAATTTAATTAGACTTGAAGCCTATAAGCTAAGCATAGAACTCTTGATCATTTAGTTGATTTGAAAAATGACCAAATGAGAGGACCTTCTTGATGGATTATCCCTCATAATCTGACGTGTCAATAAAATAAAATAAAATAAAAATGAGAGTAAGGAGCTGGATTGAAATTGATGTTAATTCCAATATTACAGGGGCATTAGTGAATTACGTTATGGGAATAGAATTATTAACATTAGCTGAATAGGCACTCGCACTTCGGTCTTAGCAATCGTAAAAATAGTTTACGCTTAAAATTTAAAAGAGTGTGGACTTCAAGTCAGATTTCTGATGGTTTAAATCTAAAATACTAAAGATTAGTCCTTTTGACACATGTCAACCAATTTATTCTTCTACCTTAGCTAATAGCTTTAGATGGTTGCCGAACGTAAATTACCTTAGTACGCTTTGTTGTAGACCTTTGGATTGGGAAGGAAGCACCCTTAAATGAATTGGATGACCTCTTGCCGCCTTCTTTCTTTTCTTTTCTTCTCTTTTCTTTTTCTATTCTAGGTGAATTAACTGACCCAAGCCTTTCTATATTGCACCTAGAACCCACAGATTCCCTATTCCCTACGAATTCTATAATTTACCCAAGCAATATAGTCAAGCGTTCACACACAAACCCAACTCCCAGGGCCTAGGTGGGAGCATGAGCACAATGTAGTCCCCTTCAAGAAGATACGTGCAAAGAGGGAACTGAACCTGGTCATTGTCCAAATTAAGCCTTTCTATCTACAACTTAGTGGAATAGTGGGGTATTCACACAATAGAGCCTCCTGTGAAGTAGAAATTATATTCTATATCAGCCACAAACGTTCATTTTTGTCAGTCAAACACTGAGATGAATGCTTGATGAATAAAATCTGTAGAAATAAATGCCAGTGCTTGACATGGTGCATCGCCACATGATCCATGTAGTGTGAGGTATATTTTTTCCCCATGAATGCCTATTAACAAAGGGATAGGCCTTGACCAAGTCATAATTTAGCGGCCAGTGGTCCAACTCCAACCCTTGGAACCTCGTTTTTTGAGAAAATCCCTTGGGACCTTGTAACATTAGCTGGATTTTAAGCACGCGGAATCCCAAGTTAAGAAATAAAGTGAGGGTCGTCACGGTTTACCGATCACAGAGGAAAGGTCCACTTGGGCTCAGATCTTGGGAGAGACTCCATGATAGAGTAGCCATCGTAGTAGCATGATTGATGTTAACCACCTTGTCAGCCGCCCTATAATAATTGTAGACTCTCAACCAATTGGGAGGTGAAGAGGTGCATCAAAAAACCAAGTGACATTTGTGGATAATGACCTACTATTCTGCGTGTCAGCAAATATCTCTGGTCCTTTGTACTTTGTGAGAGTTTTGACGGTGAGGTCGAGATCAAGTGATCCGAGGAAGTGAGCCAGCCAAACACGGTACATCGTAGTCACAGCATTAACCTCTGATAAATTTTTTTGAAATATACGGACGATACCACCCTAGCATCGTGGAATCCATGACATCTCTATGTCACCGGATCTGATCTTCGATGTACCCGATAATAAATGATGCAATCTAATCTATCATATTATTTATCTCTAAAAAACATGTCGAAAAAATCTTATGATGCTATAACCATTTTAGCTGATCAAAATAAAATAATGATATATTATATACTTGATGGATGTCTCTAAAAGATCTTATTCATCTGCAAATTGGCCTTCCCTGGCACCCCAAGACCATTGAAACCTCTGTCCTGTATTTTTGTTATTTCAATCCTTTTTTTCTCCTCAAATAAAATTTACTTTACAAAAAAAAAAACTAAAAATTTAGTTTCCATACTTAACTTGAAAGTATTCTTTTTAACTTCTACATCCATCGTTACTATATTTATTTTTTTTAAAAATATTTATTTACTTCCATAATTATCATCACCATCACCATCAATATTGACTCCGCTGCCATGCACTAGCCATCAATTACCACTAACTGCAGCCACAACCATCATCGATTGTTGTTGGTCATCATCTAGCATTGCCATCACCATCGGTCCTATTGCCATCTAGGCGATAATTGCTACTGCTATTGCTTCTTATTACCCAAATAGCTATCAAATAAGCTTTGAGTCTTTTTTTTTTAAAAAAAATAGAAGTAATGCCAAATACTGTCTTCAATTAATATAAGGTGTTCTAATAGAGTGCGTCCAGGCTGCATCAAAACACGACACGAGATGTTCTGGCAAGACAAACCTATTATGAAGCCAATCTAAGTTTGTATTTGGTTTTGCAAAATCAGAGTATCAGAATTGGCTCAATTAACTTTGTCTGGACTTCAGCCTCAGTTCTTTTGTAAATAATGAGCCCATATATGCTTGTCACCCAGCCCAATTACAGCAGATCCCTCTCACCCCCTCATTCTGGACCCTTCCAGGGCTCTCCGGTTTGTTTCGTTTTGAAACATTGACCGTTTCATCCGCCGCGGATCCTTTTGTGTGAAGTGGGCCCGTCCACTCGCATCGCTCTACCTCTACGGATGGCAATCGAGCTGACCAAGAAAAAAAAAAAAAAAAAAAATTCTATACCACCCACAGTGTTTTCTTATTTTCCTATTATTTTCCTATTCATCCTAACCGGGCTGAGTTTAGTGCCACATATTAGTTGAATAATTGTTCATATGGTCATGCTTACTTCAATAATTTATTTTAATATAACATATGGTATCATTTATTTTGATCAAAATATATCATTTTCTTATTAGACATTATGCCAATACCAACAATATTGGTATGTCTTCTATATCACACATAACAACCGAATATTAAATGGCATAGTATGGTAGTATGCATCGATATTGATCGGAATAGCAAACCTACTATCATGCAACTACCATCTAAATAGAAGTGAAAGGACGATAGGGATGATGATATAAAGATTGAGGCCTTTGTTGTTGTCCAAGTCCATATTTTAGAGTTCACGATTACGATCAATAACTTTTACGAGAAATATTTTATACATCACATACGGCATAATAAAATTAATATGAAATGCATCGGACCATTATTCGACCTAAAATCTAATCTAATGACTAAAATGATTAAATTACATCCACTTTTAAATATATTTATCTCTTTTAAAATCTATTTAGATAATCTGGTAAGATTGAGCTAGCTAGATTTATTGATGAATAGCTAATTTGGGCATGGCCCATGTCAATCCAATACCACCCTGCTTGAATTCTGTGGGAGGAAAAAAGACCTCGATTTCCCAAAAAAAACCTCCATGGATCCTAGCTCGAATCCATGGATTGTTACGCACTTTTAAATAAATTTATCTTTGTTAGAACTTATTCGGATAATCCAGTAAAATTGGATTCAAATTCGTATTGGATGCATCGATTAGGTAGCTAGCCTGGGAATTACTGATATTAATCCGATACCCCAATTCGAGTTCTACGGAAGAGGGGGAAAAAAAATTTCTCGATGTTTCTTTAGCAAAATATCTCCTTGGGTCCAAGCCTAAATCATAGGATTTTTTGTTTTATTTTTTATCTTGAGACCAACAAGAGCGGATCTTGGAAGTTTAATGAGGGTTAAGCGGATTATGCGAAAATATCTAAATAATTTTTTTATTATTTTTTAAAAACAAAATAATAATTTTTATCAAAAATAAATAAAATAACATTTTAGTAATTTTAATTCCACGCACCCATATTTAGCTTTCCCTCTTCCCCATTGCAAACAGCCGGAGCTGACGAGGCAATGATATCCACCTCCATCTTCTTTTTCTTATCAGCACCAGCAGCAGCCGATCAAAAACCTCCCTCCAATCCACCTCTTCTTCATCGCTTCTTCCGCCCACCTCCTCCATTAATGGCATCTTCTCTCACCACCCTCGTACGACCTCCCCAACTCTCTCTCCCTCCCTCCCTCTCACTGACGTTGTTTCCGTCTCTCTTTTCTCTCAGGCCAGCGTCCGGCCGGCGGTGGCCGGGCCGACCAGCCTCCGCCGCTCCCATCTCCCGACCCCCTCGCTGGGTTTCTTGGGGATCCAGAGGACTTCCTGGCCGGCGGCGGAGGGCGTCGGAGATATCCTCCGCCGCCGCTCTCTCCGGCAGTCATGGGCTTTCCCCCCTCTTCCTCTTGTGCTCTTCTCCTTCGTCCCGAAGGAGCGCTCGGTACGTCACCTTAACTCGTGCCGAGTTGAAGGTCGGGAACTTAGGGTTTCGCTGCTGTTCGTTTTCTTATTCATTTCGGATTGGGGTTTCTAGTAGGATTTATTAGTAATGTTTTACTTGATGCGAAATGCCCACCTTTCTTTATACAGTGATGGGGATTGGATTCTTGATTTATGCTATATTTGATCGCTTTGATCTGGGAGGTAAAAGCTGAAACAAAGAGAAATCATTTTAATCGTTCAAGAAACGAATGTCATGATAACAAGATGCAAATACGCAGTGGAATCGACCATGTTTAATGGGATTTTAGTATGTTATTGCAGTATAGCTGAGAAGTTTAATGCCATTTTCTTGAATGTTTTTATCGGGTTTTAATGGAATTTTAAGTGCATATTGTAGTTTCTGTATAATCTTTCTTTATTTCTTTAATGTTGGAAGCTGCATTGTTGTTTAATGTCATACTTGATTATTTTTTGATTTTCAGAATTAAGATAACACAAAGAAAACAAAGACCTTCCTTTTCTGATTCTGTTTTGGTATTTTTAAAACAATGCCCCAAGAGCTTGATGTGGTCTTTACCAGAGTATGCTATTTGTAATGGAATATGATTCATATGAATATGTTATTGCATTATTATCGAAAGCTTTATTAGGTTTTTAATGGAATTCTGGGTGAGCATGGTTGTCTAATTTGTTCATCTTTCTCTTTAAATGGTGGAACTTGGATTATGAGTCTAACTTCACATTCTTGCGAGATCCCTTTTTCTTGGATTCTTGTCTGATGTTATGAGTCTAACTTCATCTTTTCTTTTTGAGAAATTTATTGATTGTATTATGAGAGAATGGGGTTATTGGTGATAGTCACTGATATATTATGAGCTTTTGATTTCTGTTGAGTTTTTTAGAGATGGCAATGTTTGGGTAGAGTTTTTTGTGTTCTGATAATGGTTCTGTTCTTTTGTCGAATTTCAGGAGGCTGAATTGTAGTCTAAGGTCACCAACAAAGTGTTCTTTAATTGACACAAGCATTGGGAACCCTGTGGGAAATCTTGTTGGAAGGATTGTGAAAACTTTCGTGCCCTTTGTACAGGTTGAAAGCTAGCTCTTATTCTTTGATACCTCTTTCATATATTTGTCATGTTTTGGTCTCTTGATTTATTTTGAAGAAAATGTAGATGCATTTCTTAGTTACATGATGTTTTGTTCAGGGGAGAAAGGCTTCGGCTGCAAGGGATCAAGATTTCGTGATCCTCTTCCGAGGGGGAGACTTCGAGAAGGGAAATGTATGTCCTCTTTTGCCTTGTTTTCTGACATTAGTTCTCATGCTTCTGTGGAAAGTTTAAATATGGTAGTAGCTTTTATTCTTGCCACTGCAATGCTTTGAAAAACTGGCACGTATTACAATCATTGCTTTTTAGTGACAACAGATGTTGCCATATTTTTGGCTACCTTATGTATCAGAATATCAATCTAATATATCATGTCCATCTTCTACATGCTTCTATGTTTCCAGCTGAAAGTAATAAACTTGAAATAACAGAATTTCTATGGTTGTTGAATTAAACATCGAGGAGGATTTACTTTTGTTGTTTAATGATTCATGAAAAATTAATGCCTAATACCATAACACCGCTACTCATCTTTTCATTATAAATCATAAAAAATGAAATAGTTGATTGTAAATGCTCCATTCCATATTCATCTTCTTATAACTAATAGTTCATGAATATATGAAATCGAACAACCTGATTTAACTACATTGGACTTGGAAAAAAAAATTGAAAGAGTCATCCTACATGATGGGAACAACATGATTCATGCTCATAAATGTTGAATTCCTTGTCTGTGTTGTGTCAGATATCGTAGGACCGACAATTCCTCGTCTATGTTTAATTCTCATAAGCATCTAACAAAGGAATTTATGACATAGCTCCATATGTTCCATTGTCAAATAAGAGAAGTGTCACTGCTCTAAATTAAATTAAGCGAAGATGAGATTATCATAGGAATGACTCCTTTCATCCCATTGTCCTTTGCCTTATATTAGATGGAGTTTGTAGCTGGCTCAATTAAAAAAATAAGAATTGTTAAAAAAGAAAAAAAAGGAAAATCAAGGAAACCCAAATATAAGAAATAGGGATCAGAACAGTACCTGTTAAGTGGCTTGTGCATCGGCCTTTATCATTTAACACTCCATAGTCCACTCATCTTTCTCAATCGAAGAGAGAGAGAAGTCAATGAAATAGAGGCTTCGAAGCTTCCTCTTGGGGAAGAGAAATGGGGAAGAGAGACAGCGAGAGCAATGAGGGACTCGTGCGAAGAGAGATGTCTTGCTCTTGTTGTCGAAGCTTTCGAAGCTTGGAGAAACAGTCGCATGCGCTAGTAGAGAGAGAAATTGAAGAACAGAAGAGAGAGAAGGAGAAATAGAAGTTGAAAAGGCTTGAAATTGGTTTGATTTCTTTTTGCAAACCATTTTGAAAGCTAAATTTGTGAAAATTTGGACTCTTCAACTTCCAAAAATAATGAATAGCAAGATCTAGAAACTTAACATTTATGACTCGAGGTATCGGACGATTCATCGATTTGCACGATTCAGTCAATGATTTATTGATTCAGGTACGATTCATTGCAGTTCGACTCGGTCAAGTTTGGACTCGTCTCGAATCGTAAGAGTCAACTTGCGACTCATATGATTCCAACAACAAAGGTAATACCTATGATACTTTTTTAGCCATGGGTTGGCATAGTGTACATACCTCACTATATGGTGAAACAATCTATCGCACGTTGGGACCAAGGTCAAAAATTGGGTAGGTCTACTCAAAGTGTGAAAATACCATTGTTGGGCAGCCTTAAGGTTAAATTTGAATTTGTCATGGGCTTGATTATCTGAAATGTTTGTTGGTTGTGTTTTTAAGGAGAAAGGACGGGTGGGGTAGGGTGGGCCGCAATGGGGTGAGAACAAAAAGGGTGTAGGACCATGTGGATATGCTCATGCTGCTGACATTGCTAAGCTTGCTTTGCAATGAGGGTTTCTAGGATTATGGGAGATGTTGGGTTGTTGGATGCATGAGTTCTCAGGGCCATTGGGGTTCAAGAATTCTGTGCGGTCCCAAGGTTGCTGGGTTTTAGTCATAGAAGAGGAGGATATGAGAGGTTAGGAGGGGGATGACAAAGAGAGATAGGGAGGGAGTTTGGAGAAGGGGGGGGGGGGGGGAGAAGAGAGAGGCTATCAGAGAGGAGAGATAGGGAGTATTTGAAGGAAGGGATTGCTTTCTTTGTAAGAACTTGTTAACCCAACTTACAACCCAAGACCCTAGATTCTTATTTCTTGGTCCAATACAATAAGACATGGTGCCAGGGTTGAGAAACATTGGGGGGAGAAGGGTAACCAACAACCAATAAGAGAAGAAGAATCATAAAAAAGCTATAGACAGTGAAATAACATGATCATGTAAAAGTTACATGATAGTGAAAATAGTAAACCTGGTATTCTTCTTTGTGATCTCTTTCTCATAGGACAACATTTGTGATAATTTTACGAAAATATTTACATATTCTTTAATAGAATTTCTGTTGTTAGAATCATACAATCGACTCTTACGATTCGAGATGAGTCAATGCTTGGTCGAGCCGAACTGCAATAGCGTATTGAAAATGTGGAAGAATCATATTTGAATCGATGAATCATTGGTTGAATTGTGCGAATCGTCGAATCATCTAATACCTTCGAGTCGAAAATGATAAATAATAAATTTCTAAATCTTGCTGTCCGTTATTTTTGGAAGTTGAAGAGTCCAAATTTTTCGGATTCCTCCATGTAGCAATTTCAGTTGTTGCATAGGCTGAGTTTGACTAATGAGGTGGCAAAACCTGTAAAACAAAAGTGACAATCATCTTAATAGATAAGTTAATTATCATGAATTGCATAGTAAGGTATGTTTGGTTGTTAAGAAAATAATTCATGAATTGAGTCAGTTTATTACTATGATTGAGATTTTTTTATAACAATATACTTCTCTTTTTTATTTTTTTTTTTTTTTTTTTTTTTTGCAATTAAAAATACTAGGTTGCACTTTCTTCTAACTTCATGGCACGTGTTCACTAATTGTGTCACATCAAATGAGAAGATCATGTATATAGGTAAAAAGCCTACCAAATTCCCCATCACTTTTGTTTATACATTTCAGCATTATGTTACTCCTTAGATTTCTGAGTTATATTTTTTATATGACGAACGAAATTTTGCAGGATTGAGATCCGAGTGCCTTGGAAAGAAGATGGGCAGTGAGAGTTTGGAGGGCAAATCCTTTCTGCAAGTTCGCAAGAGTGTTCTCAACTCAAAGCCAACCGAGGACTCTTTGGTGAGCCAATCACTGATTAGCTTATCATTCATTTAGTGCCCTTTTTTTTTATAAAAAAAAATACTTGTTTCAGCATATGTCAGGAAGTTAGGGAAGAAAAAATATAAAACTCTCTTCATATGAAACACCCATCTTTCAGGAAGTTAGGGAAGAAAATATATAAAACTCTCTTTGAGAAAAGATTTCTGACTTACGTTAATACCCCCAGGCGGGCGTGTCTTTCACTTTCCCTTCTTCAATAAAGAAATCATTATTTTGTAATGGCCCAACCTCCTTAGCTAGCCAACAATTAATCAAAACGTTGGAGTAGCTAATTACCTATCAGGTGTCAAACTGAATATAACATTTTGAGGAAACGCGTCAAACTCAAAATATTCAACCATGTACGTACGTACCAAGTTAATCTGTATATGTAGGACCGCAGTTGTGTGTTACTACTCATCTATCTGACTGATGTTAACATGCATGCAGTGGCCGTTTCAGATTTAGGCACCCATGGAAACAGTACCTCAAGGTCGGAGCTTCGAGCCGCCGCTGTGCTTCTTACATGAAGGCTCTCACCACCTACATCACCACCACTCCTAAAACCGAGGTAATGTCTCACATAATCCTCACTACCACCAAGTAATCACTCAGATTAGAACAAACCAATTAACGTCTAACTTCTGTGTCATGCACAGTCAAACAAGGAACCGGAGCTCCGGTTAAAGATCCGAACCGCTTGCGTGGAGTTGAGCTCCGAATCCGCTAAAACACTCCGAGAGCTCTCCTCGGCGATTCGAACCATGACGGCGCCCACGTCCGCCAAATCCCACGTGGCAGCCGCGGTCACAGCAAGCGGCGAATTAGGAGCCGCGCTATCCATGGACGCGGATCTCGCGGATGTCCTACACGTGGCGGCCACCGCGACGCTCCTCGCGGAGCGTGTGGGTACGGACGCAGGAGATCGCCGGCTCAGTGGAGGAGTTGGCCCGGCTCGCCCGATTCGAGGGCGTCGAACCGTTTCTCAAGGCCACCGTTAAACCGGTTGCGGATGGAAAAGCCTTCCTCACGTGGCTATTGATGTTGGGGAATGATGGTATCACTGTGCAGGACTCACACCGGATCATATATATGGGTAGGGATGTGGCTCAGATAAAAGGATTGATGGATATATACCCCAATGTGCACATTATATCAGGGAAATACTTTGTGCGCGGTGCTGTGCGCACCGTTCATCCTGATTGTCTCATGCACAAGATTGAAAAAAAAAAAAAAAAAAAATCATACACTCTGTGCATGAGTGTATGATACATGCGGAACTGGCCGGCGGTGCATAAAGAATTTCTCTATAAGTTATCTTGGATATATTCTGTATACTTTACAAGAATTTATTCTCTTTTTGTTGGGTTGATGATTTCGTGTAAGCAATATTAAATGACTATACAAATAAATCCTTGTATGTCAAAAATAAAAAATAAATAAATCCTTCAATAGCCTTGATCTCTTTCCTTCCATCCTCTACCTCTCTGCTGCAGACTTCTATTTTTGTCAGCTAAATGATGGTACGATCACCACCATTTCATTAGGTTAATGAAATGATATAAGAGAAATGGGAGAGCAAGCTCCCACCATATATCCCTATAAACAAAGAACACCTCCCCATTACACACTTAAACACCCAGAAAATCTTCTTTGTGGTATAGATTTATGGACCTCTCAGCAACAAAAATGAAATAAACACAAAAATAGGAAGTAGAGAGAACAGATAATAAGGGTATAAGTTACTGGAAGAGATAAGTAGATGGCTTCAGTATTAGGTTATTTGAGAGGTTTATATGAGGATATATTTAGATTTGCTGAAAAGATTTTGAGTATCTATATAAAACTACTATGGATCTAAGTGTATTTAGTTTTACCATCACCATCGCCCCACCACCCACCTCTCCTTCTCCGTCCATCCAAAAAAAAAAAAAAAAAACCTCCCTCCACCTCCATGCATTCGCTCTGCTCGTGCCCCCCACCCCCCGCCCTGTCTCATCAGTCTCCCAATCGTCAGCCAAATAAATAAAAAAAAAAAAAAAAAAAAAAAAACTCCCTCCATCTCCTCTCCCCACCAAACCTTCCCTCTCCCTCCAGCCAAACAGGAAAAAAAAAAAAAAAAAAAAAAAAATCTCCCACCCTCCCGTACCCTCCTCCACATGCCGCCCACAACCCCCACCCCCCACAGGTCCTTCAACCTCTGCCACCGTGGACTCCATCTACAAACAAAAACACCCTCTGTGAGCTCCATCTATGAACCAAAAAAAAAAAAAAATTGGTATTGAACTCGTGGGCTGGGCCCATGATTTCACCATCCATGATTTCAGTGAAACCGTGGGTTGGCCCAACGATTGCAATCTACAACATAATCACATCAGTTGGACTTGAAATCGTGCGATTTCAACTAAGGTGGCCCAAGAAATCACATGTTGAATCCATAATTTTGACGTGGACACTAGTTCTAAAAGTAAGTTTGAAATGAAGATATTTTTAAAATAAAATATTAAAAAATAATATTTTTAAAAAAAATCTCTCGAAAGCAACTTGTGTTGTTGATAGATTTTCCATCATGACAGGTCTAGAAAGTGTCTCAATTATCACACTGAAAAGATGAGTGGATACCATGTATTTATCAAGGTTCTCTTGCTAGATAAAAGGGACCGAAGCAATTATTTTGGCAAAAATATTAGAAGCAAAAAATTAGATTGGATATAAATAGGTTGGCTCAAATACAAATCGAATAAAAAATTTTAAATTAAAATTTAATTTATTTATTAAATAAATCAAATTTTAAAATCTAAAACCGCCGTGAATCCAGTTTTAAAAGAATATAGGGAAAAAAAAAAGAAGCCTGCGCTCGATGCCTCGATCTGACCCAAAATTCGATCACGCCAGTGGCGGCCTGCCGCCGCCGCGTCCACTTCCTCCCCGTCGTCAGAATTCGACTCGATCGACCCAATCCTCCACCTCCTCCACTTCCTTCCCTACGGCTTTCTCCGCCCGCCGTGCCTCCATCTCAGGCTTCCCTCCTCCTTGGCCATGCCCTCCCCAACGACCGTCTTCTCCCTTATCCTCCTCACCTACTTCGCCATTGTCTCCATCCTTGTCTACGACATCATTGTTGAGCCCCCAAGATCGGCAATATCTTATGCTCGATCTCTGCCCTTGCTGCATCTCCGTGACTCCGTCTGACCATCTCTTCGCCCTCCCCATACTCTCGACCGCATCCCCACCCTTGCCATGCATCTCAGCTCGAAGGGGTGGAAGAGGGGAAGGGTTCGGGAGGGAGAGGACTTGAGGGAATCGACGATGGAGGAGGGGAGGGTAGTGTCGGGGTAGAGGAAGAATCATTGCACGAGGGGAGAAAGATCCAAAAGGCTTGATCTCGGCCGCCTCCAGCCCTCCGTGGCTCTGCCCCACGAGAATCTCTCGGTTGCTCCACCTCCTTCGCCTCCTCCAGCTTCGTCGGGCCTGAGGCTCGACCGCCTCCGGCTCCATCCTTGACAACTTGATTGCACCCTCGGCATCATCTCCGGAACGGCGGTGACTGCGCGAAGAAGAAGGAAGGGGGTGGGGGGGGGGGAAGGGGGAAGAGAACCCTAGCCTACAAAACAAGCGGTAGCATTGCATGTTATCCATGGAACATCGTCGGATTCTATTGAAAAAAGTATCTTAAAATCGTTGTAAATAATTGAGCTCATTATTATAATTATATATAATTTTTTTATTAATATAAATTATTTAGTATATTTCATCATAAGTTTATGTATTTTTTATATCAAACTCCGATGAAGATCCTTAGAACTATCTATTGATGATATAAGAAGATTTATCATATAGTTCTTAAATCATACTTGCAACCAAATGATGCATCATTGAAAGGATAATAATGTTTATCAAATATAAATAGTTGTGTGCCCTATTGGTTAGCTATTCTTGTAATCAGGAGTGTGTGACACTAATATAGCATACAGATAAAATATAGGAGCATATCATCACCGAACAGTGACTCATCTGCTGAGTGCTTTACTATTAAGAGCAACTCACAAAAGGTATAAGCATGAGTGTTCCTCAGACTTGAAATCACCATAATAAGCAACTCATTATATCTTGGTACCGGACTATCTGCTTTTCTAATACAGTGATGGAAGGCTATTGGGTACAGTCAAGTACTTATAAAATCTGTGCATGAGTCAAGATGGAATTGACCCCTCCGGACTACTGAAAATAATGCATCACTGTATTTCAATTTAGTAAAGTCTTGACTAGGATAATCCATGTGATAGATTTGAAAGGTTGCAATATAATATGGATGACTCATTTAGGATTGACAACAAACCCTAAGTGATCCTAAGCATTTAAAATCAAAGGGATGAATCATGTGATAATCACATGCAAAGGTCCTTGAATATTGCTTTGCAAATATTTGATCTATCCAAACATTGAAAACCATAGCTAAATGGTAACTTCGATTAGTATAGAAAATAGTTTCTATGCTACTGACTTAGTATTCGAATATATGAAGTCACGCACTAAGTCATGCAACATAGGAAAGAATTGATCCATGTTTAATTGTTCAATTTAGAAATACATGATTTAATTGAACAAATAGATTAGCTTAATTGAGAAATAAGTTAGAGATTATACAGGATTAAATAATTGACTATGTCTAGCTAGCACTGGACATGAGGTGGAGGTTTAATTCTAGAGATGATTATAATCGAATCTTTGATCCAAGAGATTAATGAGAGAATGAATTCAAGTGTTAATTATTTTAGATTAAATTTGATATAATTAATATTGATTTAATTAGACTTAATCAAGTTGAAAATTTAAGTCAGACTTGGAACTGAACCCTAATCAGATTAGGGTCAGTAGTCTATTCAAACTTAGTTCAAATATAGTTTGAATTGGATTCAAATCAAATCTCATTTGGATTAGATATGAAGAGAACCAAAGCCCTGGGACTCTTTCTCCTTGTAGCTGATCAAGAGAAGGAGGGGGCATTGGTTTTTGCAACCCCCCTCTTGTGTGCGTGTGTGAGATAGAGAGGGTGCCATATGGTGGCGCCAATCCTTCTTCATAAAGGAATCTTCTCTTGGATAAAGATTAGGACTAAAAGTCCTAATCGATCTAGGATTTGATCTCATGCTTTGGGCATCATCTATATAAAGGGAGGGAACTCATGGCCGCCACTTCCAGATGTTCTTGGCATTTGTGCTACAAAATAAAAGAAAATAAGAGAGGGTGTGTGGCAAAGAAGTTGTCCTTCTTCTCTTTAGGCGTGGAGACCCTTTTGTCCCTTCTTCCTTGGTGTGAGGACTTCTCAAGGAAGTGACAGAGATGAGGTCTTTAGATCTTCTTCCTCTCTTTGTTCCTTTTCAGAAGATATGACGTCCAGATCTTCATTCATCTTTCTTGTGGTACCTGGCATGCGTGCGAAGTAAAGCCTGTGCTTTTAGGTCTTGCGAGGCATCAGATTCAAGAAACACTCAGTATTTGCTATGCATCATAGATATTTTGATGTTTAAAATTTTATTTTAAACCTGAGTTATTCACCCAAGCTCTAAAAATCTGGTTCTGAATCGGATCTTTCCCTATAGATTCGATGCGGTCCACCAAATCAACGTTGGGTAACACAGAAATTAGAAAAGAAAGAGTGTGCTGTGCACTACATGAGCCCACTAGCTAGCCCATTATGGCACCATTTCAACTTGGTCCAATCCAAATCTTATACGGTTCAATGGGTTAACTAGGTTAGACATATAAAACTTGAATCTGATCCAAATAATAAACAGGTTAAATGAATCGACCTATTTATAACCTGAATTTATTTTGCCCAAATCCAAACCTATTTATGGCAGGTTGAATATGGATCGGATTGGCAGGTCGGATCATATTTTGCCATCTCTATACACTCTTCTACCTAGAGATGGTAACCGATAATCTTTTTTGGATATTTAATCCATCTTAAATCATAATAGGATCCATTTAGCAGTACTCTATAGGATTTGGGATGGATTTAAAATTTGCCTCTCGTATATTCGCTACCTGAATCCAATTACATATAGAATTTGGGATGTATTTATAATTTAAAATTAAAATTCATTTAAATTTGGGATAGATTTGAAATTTGTCATCGCATACATTTAAATTTATAAAAATATGTTTATATTCCACTACTTAAATCCAATTATATATAGAATTTGGGATGAATTTATAATTTAAAATTAAAATATATTTAAATTTAGGATGAATTTGAAATTTATGGTCGGATACATTTAAATTTATGAGAATATGTATGTAATATAAGGATAAACGGGTTTGAACTGTAATCCTTTAATCCTTATGATTGCTTAATAAGTACTTTAACCAATAAGCTCAATTTGGATGAACAAAAGCGCTTTATAATATATGTATACCATTGAAACTCTTATATATAAATACCCCACGGACAGAAAAATAGTGGAAAAATCGGAGGAAGACATTGGAAAATTTCATGAAAACAAAGGAAAAATGGAAAAGGTAAGACCTTTTCCCACATAGGTTGATCATTTTTTTTTTTCTTTTTGCTTCTTTTGTTGTTTCATTTCATTCTCTTTTTCGGAAGATCCATGGGGAAGGAAAGCACGTGAGGGAGATCGGAGGGGTTTCTTAGATTCTGGTTGGGGTTTTTCTCGAGCACATGGGATTCTATTTTAGTTGTGGCGGTGTGAGTTGGTCTCTTGAGGTTTTAAAAGCTTAATCTCAGTAGGAGCATGATATTTTGCAAGATTTGAAGATTTTCAATTGAAAAAATCCTTCTTTGGCTACAAAAATTTCAATCCATGGAGTTCTGTTATCGTGATAATATGAATATGATACCAAATTCATGGTGTGAGACTTGCACTAGGCCAAGTGGTAGCTTGCACTGGCCACCACATAATGCGAGAGATAAAGACTCGAGGCTCATGTCCATATTATCATTTTTCTGGGCATTGAAACATTCCTTTTCTGTCTTGATAACCCATCGTAAGTCACTGCTTCTAGATTTTAATTTTACATGTTACTTGAATTGATTAGGCGGATTTGGGGGCTTCGGATATCTGAATAATCCTACCTGAATAAAGATTAGATTTATTATTTTTAGATAATTTTGTAATTAAGTTTGGTTAGATGGTAAAATTTTAAATGGGTTCGGATATGGGTAGGGCCTAACCATATCCATCCCTCTCGACGAATTTTGCAGTACCGCTTAAAATTCAAAAAGTGCGGGTCTAACTGCCAGCAGAGGAAAATGCGCCAAGACAAGAAAGAGAGAGTCGGAATTACAAAAAGCTATCCGTGAGCGACGGAATGCTGCAGTCAAAGATCAGTGCCTTCTTCAAGCGCTCGTCCCCCCACCCACCTCCTGTCACACCGCCGCCGCCGCCGCTCAAGATCCCAGTCACCTACGCGCGCTGCCATCTGAATCCAGAAACCAAGAGGAGGTCCTCTCTCTCTCTCTCTCTCTCTCTCTCTCTATCTCCCGCTCAATACCAACTCTTACAACTCAATAGTCCCCTTTCTACTTCAAAATCATGTTTTTGATCTTAGATATTTAATTTCTCTGGGTCTGCTCTAATCGTTCTGATAAAAATTCAGAGATCATATAAAAGAATTGTTGCAGATTAATGCTTTTCTACATTTTTCAACCCGCTAGACTTAAATCATTAGTATGTAACCCTAATCTTGTAGCAATTTTAGGATAAAGTGGTATAATCTTCCAGATGAGGGCTTTTCTGTAATGCACGAGCTCTTATACATTCAAGGTAGATTATATATTCTGGCATCCGCAAGTATTTTGATTCCTCTTTTCCACCATTTTTTTTTTGTAATAATTCAAGGATGTAGTTATACATTCTTGCATACCATGATCCTCTACAGTGCTCGAGCTATTATTCTTAGATATTTAAGCATTCGGTTTTTATTTTTCAGCCCCCAGTTTGTTTTAAAATACCGATTCTAGCTTTTCTTAGCAAAGCTCAAGCTTTTATTCTGTAATCTACCTATGCTTCTAATTATAATCTATACTGGCATTGGCTGGAAATCAGCACTTATGTTTCAAGAATGAAAGAGTAGGAACTCACAGCTTCGTGGACTTTGAGCAGCGATACTGATGGAAGGCAATTAGATTGCAGGGAGATAGAAAAGAATGATAGTATAGCAATTTCTTCATCGAGGTCTGATCCTGTTGGCAAGCTTGTCAACAAGAAGAGGAGTTATGCTCGGTACCATTTGGAATTGGGACAGTCCAATTTCCTCCTCCACACTTGCTCTATTTGTGGTCTAAGGTATGCTCGTGGTGATGAGGGGGATGAGAAGGTTCACAAGACCTTCCATAAGAGCTACTATGAGGGGATCCAATTCAAGGTGCTTGTCTTTCACTAAATTTTCATGTTTGGTGCCCAGGATTCTTTCTACTGTTGTTATGCTTTACTTCTGCAATGCAGGGTTGGTGCAGCGAGAGAGTGGTCTCTAAACCTAGCAGCAATGGAGACCGCATCTTGTTGGTGTTGGATTGTGATCCTCCAGCTCAAAAGTGCAAGGTTTTGGTCTATTCCCACAATTCTTTATAGGATTTACAAACTATTTATTAGAATGAATGAAAAAGTAGAGATGTTACTTTGTTCTACTAGCGGAATTTTGAAGTTATGTTTGATGTTGCGTATAAAAATTTATCCAATGATTTACAGTAATTGATCCCATCCTGCCAAAATATGTATAGGTTCGAGAGATAATTAAGATGATGGAAAAAGAGCTTGGGTTCAGTGATGACCAGCTTCTTCATAAGCTATGCAAGGTAATATGGCCTACAAAGAAAACAAAGGGATGTCAAGTAGCACTTGTAATTTTAGTTAATTTTTGTCTTCATAATGATTCCCTTCTCTCTGGTGCAGGTATACCTGTTTATTTCACGTCATAGGATTGTTGGCTGCCTTGTTGCTGAACCGATAAAAAAAAGCGCATAGGGTTGTTTCTAGTTCTTCCTTGCGCAAAGATTCTGATGATATATCTCACAAGTTGGCAGTGGCTGATACAGAGTCGACGAGACCAAAGCCAACCATACAATTCGGAGGTTTTAATTTTATGAGGGAAGTCATTAAAAGTCGTTCAACCAATAGCGCCAAGGTGGATCAGTGGGATGGTGGAGCTATCCTCTGCGAGGAGGAACCTGTGCTAGCTCTTTGTGGCTTTAAGGCTGTTTGGGTTGTACCATCCCGCAGAAGGAAGGGAATTGCCTCACAACTATTAGATGTTGCAAGGTAATGTGTATTGAAATTCCAGGAAACAAACACTATTCTTTTGATTCATATCTCAGTGAAATCTCGGTGGATGTCCAACCCTCCCTCTTATCTCAAAAAAAAAAAAGAATCTCTGGATTATGTTTTATATGAATATTATGATTTCTTCTATCTCTAGTCAAAATTTCTCGAAAAATGATGATACTTTGGGTATCTATGTGGTCCACAGTGATAGAGTTCAAGATGGCTCATCGCTTAACTTGGGTATGTACTTCCATTTTTTGTGTTACTTTTGTTTTTCTAAACTGATTGCTTATGCGGGGATGGGCTTGTTTTCCATTGATAGATAGCCCGTGTGGTCTATTATTTGTATTGTTTTTACTGTCGGTGGCAATTTTTATCTTGGCAGCATTTTTCTATGCTTGAAAAAATCTTGACAGCATTTTTCTTCAGGTTTTTCACAGATTGTGTTTCTCATGAATAGGTCTGGAGTCAAGATGACTGATAATATGGCCTTATTTGTTACTTTTCATGCAGGAGGATTTTCTGCAACAACAAAATGTTAGACCACTCTCAGTGTGCATTCTCTCCACCAACCTCTGCTGGCAAGGCATTGGCATCAAGCTTTAGCAGCAGCAACTAATTCTTGGTTTACATGGCAGAGGATATGTTTAAGAAAATAGTCCTATATGGGTCTTCGTATCAGTATATCATTTTCAGAGGATCAATTATTTTTAAAAAAAATCATAAGGGGAGAAAAGAATCAACTCATTTAATTATATATAAATCATGCACCAGCTGATTGATTAGTGTGGAATGCGGTGATGTAGAATTTTATTGTTTGTGACTTTTTTCTTTTTGGCCAAATAGAAATTCTACTCTGGCTAAAGTTTATCTCAGTCTTTTGAACATCTGCAGCTAACATATCATGTTAAGCAAAGAAACTACAACAAAGTCTGCATTTAAGTCAGACTGGTCCTTGTCTTTTTCAAGCAAAGATTTTGCATACGTTGGGTTTTTAAATGTTTTCACTCATGGGAATTAATGCTTCTTGGTTTTAATACAGAAAGTACTGTTTGCTGGGCTATGAAAATTAACTACCGCCCATAGATTTGGTTGTTAAGGCAAATCAAATCAATCACAAAAGAAGAAAATTTAATCACTCTGATTTGTGCATGTAGAGTCATAAATCATAATACTCTATTCTTCCACAGGAGTGCTTGCTTGCAACATTCAATAATCTTATAAATGCCTCTCTGAAAGTATCGGATTTGTTTGAAGAAAAGTGTTCACAGCCAATTTGTCTGAACAACTAGGAAACCATAATTATTGATAGGTCCGTAGTGCCAGAGATTGGTTTGTCACCCTTGAAATGAAAGCTTCACACCTAGTTTATTTAAACACTTTTTCTGGAAAAAAAAGAGAGGGGGAAAAGGCATTAAAGCTTCAGTATAGGGGATGGAGATGTATCGAGTGCTGGGCACCCGCAATGAGGAAGATGGATGTGGGTCATTCTTCAATCTCCCCTGCCCCTCTTCTTGATTTTAATCTGTATTTTGTGTAGATGCTCCTTACTTTTAGTAAGTTGGAATTGTGAAATAAACTTGTGATGCATGGTCATGATTCCATGGGGAAATGAATACCCATGAAGAGTTTAAACTAGTCTCCATAATTTGACAGTATTATTTCTACTATAGTGATATATTTCTCTAGCTACCACCATTATGATTACTTGAAGCATCTCTTGTTTAATATTTTGAAGTCAGGCCTTCTCTTTAAACCCTGTGATAAAGTGATTAATGATGAGGATGTATAGGTTCATGAAAATGATCTTTCAAGTTTTCAGGACCGAGTGAATAAACGGAAGCTGGATTTTGCAATAAATATTTCTGCTGTACTATTTATTGCAAAATCTCTCTTGTTTGCTATCTTACCACAAATCATATTACATGGCCATTGCTTGTAATGTTTTGTGGATTTACATGCCTGGGTGTTTAGGGCCTTTTAGTACATTGGGGCTCGTTGACCACGGCTTGTTGGGAACATATGACCTTGAGCAGGTTTCTAGGTCCAGTATCATGCTCTCTCTCTCTCTCTCTCTCTCTCTCTCTCTCTCTCACACACACACACACACACACACACACACACTCATTTTGTAACCAATACTAGTATCAGCATTTGTTTGCACATGACAATTATGGACATAGGTATTATTGCACCAATGTGAATATTTGAAACAATATTCAAGTATGGAAATGGTCTCAGAGTGTTTCATTACTATAGGTGTTGAATGTGCTTACATGGCCAAGTTCCAAAGTATCATGTATCACAGATGCATGATTCAGGAGAGCCATTCACACCAGGTGTGTCACAGATGCATGATTCAGGAGTGCCATTCACACCAGGTGTGTGATGACACATTTGTGAAAGGTTGATTCCTGTTCTCCCTTTGATCTAGAGTTTCTTTTGCTTCTATAATAAGTAATTTTCATTTTTAAACAATAGATGTCCAATTTTTTAAAACAAGTCATATATGATTTATTCTATGTATATTCAATAAAGACTGGCGGAGGCACTGGCAAGGAGAGGATTGCAATTACAGGCGCAATGACTAGGAAGAGAGGTAGTTTGAAAAATTATTGTATAGTGGTGGCATGGAAGGATCAGATCTGGGTACCGATATGCTTACCCTGTAATAGAAATAAATGGCTACTCTAAATCTGAAGAACTCTTGAAGATGGGGTTTGAGAGTTGTGTTAACAGTAATAATAGTTGAAATTTTTTATTTTAGCAAGTAGAGTTACTAGAGTAGATGTTTGTTTCATAGTTCTCCTGTGACTCTTGCCTTTATCATGTTATTTGTTGACTTATACCTATGCATTTGTATTTATCTACATTGCTTTTTTTTAAAGCACCATCACAATGTTGCAAATGTGACATGGACTAGAAATTTGGTTATATTCATGAAATTCTGCTTGATCATTTTATAGCCCATCTCTAGAGATATTGAGATGGCTAAGTCCAAGGTTGTAATTTTTTTATGGAATGCATCTCAAATCATGAAATTGCGCAAATTGGATCCTTTATATTGTTTATATGTCCCAAATTACCAATAAGGAAGACAGAGAGCACCACACTGTATTTTTCAATGCTGTAAGCTCTTCTGCAACATGCTTATGTTTAGTAGCTCTTAGTCTTAAACATCCTCTCACCAACAACAAGGGAGGTTGTTCGTGAAAGGACCTCCAAAGTTACTATATCATTGTTTTGCTGCATGTATATGGTATGCTTCATTTTTAGCTATTGCTTTTTCGCATGTCTCTGTACTAATTCGCCCTTCTATATGCTTTGATGTTTTTGTTGTTTTTAATGTTTGTTGTTCTAATCATATTTGTGAAGGTAGATAAAATAATGATGTTGTCATGCCTCTATTATTAGATATGTGTGCCCTAGAAGTCAGAATTGGCTGATACTTGTAATACACTTCTAGAAGCAAAATTATAATTTTGACTATAAATAATAAAATGGATTATTTTTATAACAAATGTATATTTAGTGTTTGTGCTACATTCCTTGAGTTAATGGTAATGATAATTCATATTTTTAAGAGTTGAAAATTTAAGACATGAATTTTCGTTATTAACTCATAAAATGCTTTTGACCGTAGGATCATCATGAGGATGGTGATTGATCCAGAAGGTTGGTGTACAAACGCTTCTTTATAATAGATGAGTCTTAAGTCTATGGTGTAGAGACATTAAAGCGAGAGTACAGGTACTCGTTAGTAGAGAACGAGGGCACTGAGCGTGACCACCTCAATCAATCACAAGAAAGTCTATCTTTTCATCAATGACTGACTCGAAGCTGTAGTGGTGTGTCTGATTCTTTGACCTGAGGTGCATCAACGTTCACCTTGAGGGTGTTATAGTTTGACTACACCATGACTCGGTCTTCTAGCCATTCAAAACTCTGAGGTATATGTTGGCTATAGCATGTTCATTGTAGGAATTGGATTGCACCAAGAAGGAATCTATCTACCTCGGTGGATGAGGAGCAGCCCTATGATGATCATGAGAATCAAGTCCATAAGCCCATGGCCATGGTAGAGTGAAATAATAGAAAGAGTTTCTATTAAGATTTTCACATCGGACTTGAATCGAATGATTAAATCATATGATAGAAATTAGGGTTTGACGAGTTCACCTTAACCCTAATCTGATCGGGGCTCAAGATAGAAGAACTTAATCACACAAGTAGCTGCACCAAGAGGTTCATTTTCAATTTTGATGGGTTGCCACCATATACTGCTAGGTGTCACTGGTGGATTTTGGGAGCAATTAGAATGATTTAGATGATCGATCATTCTAATTGTCTGAATCAGAAGAGTTCTGATCCATCGAAAGGAGTTTCGATGATGTCGATGATAGAGATCATGACATATCCCATTACCATATAGAACTGAACCTAACTGGATCACACAAACAAGGGTTTGGATCTGGATATCATCAATTAGACTAATCCAGTTCAATTGATTTGAATAAGATTCAATTAGGTTCAAGAAAATCGTGCTAGCACACGATTGAGCCTAACGTTCTCCTTTTACTATCATTAAAAGTTATCTCGACTGAGCCAAATGTGTTTGTGCTCACTCAGATATCTTTACTTAGTCTGACTGGAGCTTGTCTAGGTCAGAAAAGGGTTGTCTTAATTTATGAGATAAATTTGAGACAATACCTGCCATTTTTCGTCACCTGCTAATTTCTTTGTCTTTGACTTTGGTCAAACATTGATTTGACACTTAGACATCTGCCCATATGTCATGCACCTATGTAGGAGAGTAGATAGGGGCTTGTCCCCCTTGCTAGAAATTGGAAAAGGAGGGGCGCATGCCTAGGGAGGCATGCGCCCATGGATAGGGATGCCTGGAGTCCATATGGATGGAACTGGACTCCAGGTTGCTTCTAGGATTCTACTTAGGTGGCGCCAACCTATAGACTTTGACCAGTCTTAGGCACCATCTAAGGATGAATTGAAGGGGCTCTCATCTGATTGGATCAGATGATGTCATCCCACCAATCAGATTTAGATCTGATTGCACAAAGCAACATGATTGGCCGAGATGATGTGGCACTGCATGGCGTAGAAGGGTCTATATAAAATCATGTCTGCGCCCAAATTTTTTATAGAGTTCTCTCTTAGCCCATGCCCCAAGGCTGCCTCTCTCCCTCCTCCATGCCAAACTTCTGGTCCTCTCTCTCCTCTCCACGTCCAAAAAATTTTGGGCTTCCAGTTTGGTGCGATCCAGGCAAGAGAAAGGCTGACGAAAAGAAAGAAGGCAGCACTGCTGCAAAGGACGACTGCAGATCTTCAAAAGGAGTTTTGAAGATCCTCCAAGATCAGATCCAGATCTGATTTTTGGAGAGGTGATAAAGAAGAAGAGAAGATCTTCCAGATCCAGTTCGAGTGGATAACGGTAGAGGCCAGGCGCTTGCGTGGCTAGATCCAGAACCTTCGCTGCAAAATAATAGGATCATTAAAGGGATAATCTAGGATTATCCAACATTAAGGTACAAATTAAATTCAGATTTAATTTATTTTTAATTTTTATTTATTAGATCTATAAAATCAGATCTGAAATATCTCAAGATCTGATCTGGATACAAGAGAAGAAATTTTTGAAATATTTCTCTCTTGATCCGATCAGATCTGAACGAACCTGACCGGGAAAATCAGAATTTTTCCTTCAACTGATATCAGAGCCATGGTCTCTAAATTGTTTAGATCTGATTTTAATTTATTTTTGATCTAATAATAAGGTGATTTTAGATGTCACATGAGATGTGATTAGATCTAAAATCAGAAAAATTAAAATTAAATAATTTAGATCTAAGTTTTACAAGATGCATGACTAGTTGTAAAATAGAATAGTTTTATACATAATCTTGCATGTTCATAATTTAATTTGATTAAGTTATGATTTTAGACTAGTTGTAGAATAGTTCTACATAATTGTCTAGATTAGAATTTATTTTGATGCAATCAATTTAAATCAAATTTTTTAGATAATTATGGGATAATTTAGATTTGAAAATATGCATGATATGATACATGAGATGTATGAAAAATATATTTATAGTTAGATCAATTTTTATATATGAGATATATGATGTAGATCTAACTAGTTTTGTATATTTCTGATTAAGGCATTCCCTTGGCCGTCCGGTCATAAGAACAAAGTAGGATTTAAATGCCCTCTCCTTCCATTCGATGGGGTGTTCTTATGATGTGTAGGGTGCTGCGCGTTCATCCTTAATCAAAATCAAAATTTACTTTCCTGCAAAACCCTAGATCCTGAAACCCTAGGATTTAATATACATGTTTTATTTATGAATCCTAAACTTAATTAAGAATTAAGATTATAAAATATTAATTAGGTCTAAAATTGAGAATTTTCAGATTTAAGACATATTCATAATATTGGGTTCGGACTTGGGTAGCTCAATTAGGTCTAAGCGGTTGATCAAATCAAATCAAGAGTTGGTTAGATGGGATCAACAAGTGCTTAAATTGACCAGCCTAATAGGATTAAGTCTGGGTCAAGATCGAGTCACATGAGTGATCGATCAAGACCTAATTAGGCTCAGTGGTTAGAGTCTGGATTGTAGGCTAACCCGATTGGTTCTGGCTCAATAATTTGGTGTCTAAGGTAAGTTTGGCAGATACGATCGACTGATTTTTAATTGGGAGCTACTCGACTCGAATGCATTCTTGTCGAGTTAATGGCATATTCCCTTCCACCGGTCTCACTTACCTGGCCATATTTGTTGGCTCAGTTCTGATTGAGGTGGTCAATAATCCGAGCTAACCCATGCCACTAGGTTAGTCATAATGGTTATGACTATGTCAAGTCTAGTTTAATGAGACCTAAATCAAATCTTCCTAAGAAAAGATTAAGTCTAAAGGTCTTCCACCATTGTAGATGTGCGGCCCTTCCTGGGTTGATTGTTCTCGGCTGGTTACAGTGGTTCAGTTGCACCGAAAGAAAACGCAACCATGTCTATTAGGCATTGGATGCTATGGGCTGGAGGATGGATTGGGCTCAATATTTCTGGATATACGGTGAGAGACTCAATTAGGAATCCAATCTATGCAAATGGTGGGTCTGACTTAACTAAGGAGTGGATCAATATTTCGGACACGGTGAGATTCATGAATTAGAGACCAAGTTTGGGTGCACCATGATTAGAGAATCATTGAACAAGAGTTGTTCACTCATTGGCTAACCCATCACCAATAACTGTTAGGTGAGGTGATGAGTCAGTTGGTGAGACCGCACCATCCACTAGAAATCATTAATCATGGAGATTTTTGCATCTCTACAGAGGGAGTGTAGGGATCCGAGAAAATAGTGGGAGCTAATTTGTTTAAAAATAAAACCCCTAAACAAATTGGTCAAGTTTTAATTATAATATCTAACTAGAAACTTTGACTTTCTATATAGGAAAATATCTGCGTCCAATCCACTAGCACGTATCCTGGACACCCATAGACTGATCGGACCCAATTACAAGGATTGGCTCCAGAACTTCAAAATTATTTTGGGTTCCAAGAAGTTAACTCATATGTTGGATCAGGACTCTCCCACCTTACCAGCTCGTCCATCCGCTGAATAGAGAGCATCTCTTAAAAAGTGGATGGACGAAGATAACAAGGTCAGATATTACATGTTGGGCTCGATGTCTGATGAGCTTCAGCGCCAACATGAAGATATCAGGACTGCTCCATCAAATGTTGGCTCACCTACAAGAGATGTTTGGTGAACAGAGTCGCGCAGCCAAGTATCAAGTCACTAAATGACTTTTCAAGGCTAAGATGCGTGATGGGCAGTCAGTCCAAGATCATTGTCTGATGATGATCAAGGACTTGGAAGAGCTTGAGAAGCTCGGATGTGAAGTTGGACTTGGATCTGCAGAATGATATAATTCTGCAATCCTTGACTGATGCATATGGGCAAGTTTCATCATGAACTTACCATATGCATAAACTTTAAAATTTTCTGGTTGAACTTATGAATATGCTGGTTACTGCTGAGCTTTCCATGAAAAGTTCTAAAGGCTCAGTGCTTGCTATGGAACGGACTTCTTCCAAGAGAAAGTCTTTTGGAAAGAAGAAGAAGTCTGTGAAAAAGCAGAATATGGAAGGAGGAAAGAAGAAAAAGGCAGAGCTGAAGAAGAAGGTCGCTGATAAAGAAAAGTATTTTCATTGCAATAATGACGGCCACTGGAAGCGAAACTGCCCTACTTACCTGGCCATCCTGAAGAATAAGGAGGCAGGTCCTTTTGGAGGTATGCTCGTTATTGAGTCTAACCTTACGATTTTTTCTGCATCCAGTTGGGTGCTTGACTCTGGTTCTAGTGCTCATTTGTGCACTTCCATGCAGAGTCTTGAGGATAGTAGGAGGCTGAGGGATGGTGAGATGATCCTATGCGTCAGAAATGGAGCAAGAGTTGCTGCCGTGGCGGTGAAAATATACCCTCTTCGACTATCATCTGGTTTAGACTTAGTTTTAAAAGATTGTTATTATGTGCCTGCAGCAAGTAGGAATTTGATTTTTGTTTCATGCTTAGCACTAGAAGGCTATGTAATTAGTTTTCTTAAGGACCATTGTAACATTCTTTATGAAAGAAATAAAATTGCAAGTGGTTTTCTTATTAACGGTCTTTATCAATTACATATTGATGTATCTATTTTTAATATCGAGCAAAATATGAATGCCATGAAATGACCTAGGGATAGTCCAAATGATAGGTATCTATGGCACCTAAGACTAGGTCATATAGCAGAAGATAGGATTAACAAATTGGAGAAAATCGGGCTATTGAGTCCGTTGACTTTCTGAGTCATATCCAATTTATGAATCTTGTCTTCATGGCAAAATGACTAAACTCCCTTTTGTAGGACATGGGGAAAGGGCCATAGATCTTCTTGTCCTAGTACATACTGATGTGTGCGGCCCATTTGATGTGCCGGTTAGAGGCAATTTTGTCTACTTTATTATCTTTATCGATAATTTATCTAGGTATGGAGTATGTATATCTTATGAGACATAAGTCTGAAGTTTTTAAAAAGTTCAAAAAATTCAGACATGAAGTAGAAAAACAAACTAAAAAATTCATTAAGATTCTTCGATCAGATCAAGGAGGTGAATATCTTAGTCGAAAATTTCTGAACTATCTCAAGAAAAATGATATAGTTTCTCAATGACTCCACCTGAAATACCTCAACTCAATAGAGTTTCAGAACGGAGGAATCGGATCCTATTAGATATGGTCCGATCCATGATGAGCTTCACAGACCTTTCTGATTATTTTTGGGAACACTCTTTGTTAACTGCAATATATTTATTGAATAGGGTTCTTTCTAAAACCGTTCCTACCATACCGTATGAGATATGGCATGGTAAGAAACCAAGTCTGAGTCATCTCAGAATTTAGGGTTGTTCGGCTCATGTCAAAAGATAACAAACGGACAAGTTAGACTTTAGGTCCTTTAGAGCTCAATTTATAGGATATCCTAAAGAATCATTAGGATATTATTTCTACATTCCAGAAGATCATAATGTGATTGTGAGTCGACATGCCATCTTTCTTGAAAAATAGTTTATTCAAGATGGCGGCATTGGAAAGCAAATCAAGCTCGATGAGAAAGTCTCACAAGAACAATGAGCTAAGGACCAATTGGAACCAAATCAGGTTGAGCCAATACAATTACTACCTCCTCCACCTCATAGATCGGAAAGGATTTTCCGTTCCCTTGAGAGGTACTTAGGTACCATTTCAGAGGAAGTAGAGAAAATGTTCCTCATAGGTAATGGGGTTCATGGTGATGATTCCAAAATCTATAAGAGGCGATATCGGATATCGACTCCGAAAAATGGCTAGAGGCAATGAAGTCAGAAATTGACTCGATGCACTCAAACCAAGTCTGGACCTTGGTAGATCCATCAGAAGGTACGGTACCTATTGGGTGTAAATGGATCTACAAGAGATAGATTAATGCAGATGGGAATATGAAGACATTTAAAGCAAGATTAGTGGCAAAAGATTATAGTCGGTGTGAAGGCATTGACTATCAGGATACCTTTTTGCTAGTAGCTATGCTAAAATTCATCCGCATATTGCTTGCTGTTGCAGCCTATTTCGATTATGAAATTTGGCAAATGAACGTGAAAACGACATTCTTAAATGGATATCTTAAGGAATATATCTATATGGAACAGCCGCGCTAGGTTTCCACATCCAGTGATGCTGATCAGAAGATATGCAAGCTGCAAAGGTCCATATATGGACTTAAGCAAGCATCTTGGAGCTGGAACACTCATTTTAATGATGTGATTAAATTATTTAGTTTCATAAAAAATAAGGAGCCATGTATCTTCAAAAAGGTCAGTGGGAGCGCTGTTGTATTTTTCGTATTGTACGTGGATGATATCCTCTTTATTGATAATGATATTTCCATATTGATCATAATTAAATATGGTTATCCAAGGAATTCTCCATAAAAGACCTAGGTGAAGCATCCTTTATTCTAGGAATTAAGGTCTATAGAAATAAACCGAATAGGATGCTAGACTTTCATAGAAGATGTACATAGAGGAAGTGCTAAAGAGGTTTAGCATTGAAACTCTAAGAGGGGATTGTATCCTTCAAGAATATGGTATTCATCTTTCCAAGAAGATGTGTCCTCAGCAACATCTGAGAAAATAGAACGCATGAGCAAGATCCCTTAAGTGCTTCAGCAATAGAGAGTCTCATATATGTCATGTTATGTTACACGACTTGATATAGCCCATGCTGTGAGGTGTCACGAGCAGATATCAGTCGAATCCAGGTAAAAGAATACTGGAACTTTCTGCGAAATGTATCTTTAATTACTTAAGAAGAACTAAGAATATGTTGTTGGTCTTTGGTAATTGAGAACTCCAAGTCCAAGAATAATACAGACTCAATTTTATGTATGTTAGATGATCGAAAGTCGATATCTGGAAGTCTGTTTGTGTGTAATGGTGGTGCTATCAGTTGGAAGAGTTTCAAGCAAACTATAATAGCGGATTCCACCATGGAAGCAGAATACATTGTTGTGTAGAAGCTGCGAAGGAGGGCATTCTGGTTAAGAAGTTTGCATGCAGAGATCGGAGTGATGCCATCAGATACCATTTCCTTTGTACTAGCGATAATAATAGTACCAAAGCTTTAGCTAAAGAGCCAATGTCTCATCAGAAATTCAAGCATATCGATGCGGCGATAACCACCCTCATCCACGATTATCTTGAAAGGGTTACGTCGAGGTTAAGAGAGTCGACTCCGCAGATAATGCGGCGGACTCGCTTACAAAGCCGTTGGACCCACAGAAGATCGAAGCCATCTTGAGAAGAATGAAACTTAGATTTGTAGCTAATTGACTTTAGGTCAAGTGGAAGTTTGTTAGATAGTGTGTGCCCTAAAGCTAGAATTGGCTGACACTTAATACACC